>JAWQRJ010004752.1:0-10783 GCA_033557515.1 Diorygopyx duplodentatus
TTGTATCAGTTCTATTTTCTGTTAGAAGTATTTTCATATATTCTCCTAGACGCTATGCAACTTCAGTTTTTTAAACAAAACTTGTATTTTATTACATTTTTAAATATCTTGTTGGTAATGTATGGTCGATTTTATTAACCATACATTTAGCCAAAAACGCACCATTGACACCGGTATAAATATAAAAAAAATTGCTCATTCTAAAGTAAAAGATAGTATATTTACATATTGACTATTAATTACACTAACAAGCAATTTTAAATATTACAGGACTATAAGATTTGATTTAGAGTTCAAAAAAGAGTCCAAGAATGCAACGAAGTGTAGCACCGTTTAAAAAAGGTCAGGGGGATTAGGTGAGAAAAAGTCGTGTGAATGTTCACACCAAATATTTTATCTTTAAATGTCCAATAACTCTTAAAGGTTGCGACTTTAGCCAAATGTATGTTCAATAAAATAGATCATAAATTCCATAAGGAACCCAAAAATGTAATAATATACAGGCTGTTCCATTAAAAGAAACTCAAGTTGCATAGTGTCTAGAAGAAATGGGACAGCCTGTATGTATAAAAATAACATTATGCTATAGAGGGGACTAAGTGCTGTAACTTTTATTATATTTTTTTTTGCTGAAACATACTTTAAGAGGGTTAAGATTCGCATTGCCGTACCGCTATGTTAAGCTAATGTTATTTTTTGTAAAAAATGTCCAATAACTCCTAAACGGTGCGACTCTGGCCAAATGTATATTTAATAAAATAGATCATAAAATCCATAAGGAATCCAAAAATGTAATAATATACAGGGTGTTCCTATTCAAAATCTGAAGTTACATAGCACCTTGAAGAAATGGGACACCCCGAATATATGAAAATACATAGAGAAGAGAGAAAGACTGAAATCATGCAACTTTTATTTGAAACTTTTTTACCTAAAAGGATTATAAATCATAGATGTCCAGGCCACAAACTAATATCTAACAGACGGACGGCAGACCAATGGTCCCAAATGGTACCGTTAGTCTTGGAATACCATAATTCATCAAGATATATCAAAATCTCACCATCAAAATTTTGGACCGAATGCATTACTTTCTCTTTATACCTTCGGGTAAGAGAAAGTAAAAAACGAAAAAATTCATTCGGTATTGCGAACTGCAACGGCTACCATGCTGACATTTTTCATGTTGTTTGACAAGTTGTAAATAACGTTGTATGTTAAACATATACACCGTGGTCATTTGAATTTAAAACATTGTGTGTGCCTCATGTAAACTTAATTTTACAACAAATAGTGTGGCTTCCTTGATTATTAATTTGTGCACGTATTATTTCTAAAACAATTAAAAAAAACAATTATTGAAAGAAAAGCAAAAACGCACACATTATTACAATTAAAAAATAAAATGTATCAGTATTGTCAGAATTGCTATGGTATTGCTCAATGCATTAAGCAATGAAATAATTTTAAAACAATACTGGCTGCCTTAGACTTGTCTCGCAGAGCAATATTTTTTCACGAGAAGGTCGTATTTGGAAATTGAATCTCTGAGTTCGCTTTCTATATTCAGCTGAGATCTATGCCTTGCCTTTAATGCAGTCGCCGCAGAAAATCTGATTTCGCAAAAATAAGATGTAGGAAACTGTAACAGTATACGAAAAGCTCTTTTTTAGTGCAGAAAATTAATAAATCAACCTGGCCTAAAATTCAACCAGTGATTTACTTCAAAATTGTCTTTTGATTTTGCCACTTATCATAAGGTCTATGAAGTTTTCTTCTTCTTCTTCAATTGAAAAACTTACTGGAGTATTTTGAAATAGGCATAAAATATTTTCGGAAACTCTTTTTCAGCATGGTTAAATTGTTTTTGATGGTTGCAAAAACAACTTCGATGTGTTGATCTTCAGTGTTGCATGATTTCAAAAAATCTTTTTTTTCTTTATGTTTTTGTTCTATAATTCCAAGGAAACATACTTTTTCTTTAAGTTTTTGACCTGCTGAACATCCTCCGGACTCCCGGAAAAGTTGTGTTTTTGAGATTTTGTCCTTATATTAATGAGTTATCTACAGTTTCCAAAAGCTGATTTGCTTACGTGAGTTAAAAATATTCGAATCAACCCGAAAATGACCACTGAGGAGTTTTCGAGGTCACTGCTCCAAATTATCCCCAATTTCCCGTAATAACTAAAAAGTTTCGTTTGTTTTGTTTCATTAGATGATAGAGATATATAGTGTAATTGTTTAGCAAAGTTATCTCCAAGCCTAATTTCTACAATCTGAATTGCAGCTGGCAGAATCAGTTCTTTCCCAATAGTGTTTTTTTTTGCATCTCACTATTTCATATGCAACTTTGTAAAAAGCCAGTAAAGTTGTTTCATTTGTAGGCAAAGTTTTCGTTAAAAGAGATTCTTGCTTTTCATGAGATTTTAGCAACAAAAGTGCTTTGTTGCTAAAATCTCATGAAAAGCAAGAATCCCCAGGAGTGCCCTGGGGATTCTTAACGTATTCACTGTGGAGCGTTTCCAAATTCCGTTTAAGTTGGTTAGATTTCATCAACATTTTTGAACAAATAACACAAAGCTTTTTAATAACTCTACTTTGGTAAATGTACATAATGGTAATATGGTAAAGGCTTTGAAAAACTTCTTTTGAAAGACAATCGAAATAGTGCCGCCGTGTCTGCGGTTGCCTCCCACGATACTCCTCCTTGGAAATAAATCTCCTCGGGGCCGTTTGTCGAACCCTGCACGGCTCTCACTTAACGAGATGAAAAAACCGGTACCAGCGTTTCCTTATGAGGTCGGTGATATGGTAAGGTAACGTGGTGAGGCGGTCTGCTGCGTCGGGTGGACCGTTTCTGGGGCAAGGACGCGGACGTCTGATTGACCCTGGAACGCCCAAATAATCGAAGACGGCCATCGACGACGTACCCGCAGCTATGCGCAACTGAGCGAAGCGTCGGTGACTTTTAATAATTCCCATTTCCCCGTATAGGTCAGTTGTTTTATCACGCTTATTCAGATCCAGCAGTGGCGCGTGCCTAAACTCACGTAGCGATTTTCAGTTCCTTTTTGCATATTTTGATGCCCAACAAGTAGGCCATTCCCAGAGAAAATAGAAAAAAAAAATAGAAAAGCCAAATGGCTGTACAAGTAATGAACTTTTATACTCATACTAGATCCAAGGTTTCTAAATTCAATGAGCATGTCTAACCGAATAAATAAGGTGAGGAAGATTAATGTGCAAAGATTAAAAAGATCTTAATGTGCAAGAAGAAAAGTTTCGGCAATTCCAACGTCCAGGAGGAAGTTGAACCTAAGGGGGGAAGAGTTATATGCCCACACGCCTGAGATAGAAGACAAACAATAGCAAACATCATCAAACATATCAACGTTTCAATACAATCAATTTTAATTGTTGGTTACAATAGAGAATAATTAAGCATTACTGTAAGAAGCAAAATGTCGGAAATCAATTAAACATGTTCGATTTTTGTGAATTGGGATCCAAGATGTTGAATTATTTTGAAACTTCTTGTCCACAAGCCAGTGCATTATTGAATATTCAAAACTTAATAAGGAAATACAATGCATAGAAAACTTTCTACTTGCTTGGTTCGAATAAATAGCTTTTGTTTCCTTCTACACGATAGTGTGCTTTTCTCAGTTATAGGTCATGATCATCATGGCCGCCTTAGCACATGCGTTTTCCTGTAACATCAGCAAAGCATGCAATAGAAGTGATAGCGGCTTTTAGCTGTCTTCAGCTGCTTTAGGGTTCAATGTCAACTGCAGCACCCGCGACCTCATAGTATATGGAACAACAATCGACATGGTACACTTTTTATGAAGCACGCCACGCTGCATTTATGGGTTCACTAGAAAGTCGCCCCAGTTCTAACGCCTATGGTATCAATTTTACGTAACTCCTACGATTTTATTGTCCCACAGCTTCTATATGGCACGTTTCCCAATAACTCTCTTTGCCTATTAGGAGAGAGAAAAAACATTGTTACGTCACCGCACGGTCGTTATTTAACGTAAAGGTATTGTTTCGACACTCGGACGATAAGAAAATGGTCGTTCGGTTCTTTTAACCGTCGATCATCGATGAGGTATTGGCCCTGTTTCGTACGTTAAAACATCACGACGAACAATAAGTTTGATGTTGACTCGAAGGTCAAGCTTAATAAGTAATCGACGTTCTCAAGTTTTCTCGCTGACATTGGACGGGGAAGAAATGTAGATAAAGTTGACTGGTTGCAACAGGCGTAATGCCCACTTTTTTGTTTCTTTTATAGATAAATACTGTACTAAAAGAAGCTGCAAGGAAAAAATACTTGTGCTATCATTTTCCACTTTGATAAGCGCTTAATTTTTCAATGCAGTAAGTTTTCAAGATATAATTTTCTTATTGTTGAGATTTCTACATTTTGAATCAAAGTAGGTTAGGATTTGAAGGTAAGAAGTGGAACACCCTGTGTGCGTATGTTTTTTCTTCTTTAATTCGTCAGCAATATTTTCGACAGGTAATTATGCAAGTGTCGACCAATATTGACCCACTTTTGAAATATCACCGGAAATCGAAGTTGTCGAATCTTGCAACCTTTTCGGAACATTGTCGAAATGCCCGCAAATGAATCGGCCAATTAACAATAATCTCTTTTAAATGGGGTTACGTTAATTGGACGCGAGATATGACCGAGACTTCGCTGACGAGACATATGGCATCTGCATGCGAAGCCGTAAAACTTCATTTAAAAAGGTCCAAGCGCACACACGCATAGTTCAAATACTATAAATGATGTGTGGCCGTAACGATGACCGTGCATACCGAGCTAAAGGTCGGGACGAGATTGTGTCGATGGATGTATACGTACGTGTGAAGGTTTTAAAAACTAAGCCTACTATTAATGGTCGTCCGAGATAGAAGACAGCTCGGGAATCTGATCTCCGACAACAAAGTATTAACTGCAACCAGCTCAATGAGCTTGTCAATCAAAATAATCTCCAATTTCGCCATGCCAGTTTATAAATAACTCACTGAAATTAACATGGATTAATTGTTCAATGTCAGTTCCAGTTTCTTTTGTTTACGTGTCGCATAATATGAACTACGTTCTTTCAAATTTAGAATTTTTCCACAAGCAAAAGAACCTTCGCAGTTTAAAGAGCATGTACTATACAACCATATACAATTATTTGAGTCACTGTATAGCAGGTGCTCTCTATACAATTTCTTCTGCATCTTTGTCAATAGTGTTTATAGATTCATGTGATCAACCCAATCAAAGAAAACAGGAAGAGGTAATAAAAAACTAAATTATGATCACCATTTGTACTACTCCGGAGTTGAAAAACGGCAAACAGCCAAAGAGGGAGTTGTAGGAATAATAATAACAGTGGAACTGAAATAAGTGCATACAAAACAGTGATCCTGAGATCCTAAAAATCAACATTGAACCAGAGGAAAATCTAAACATAATTCAAATCTACGCACCAACTGAAGGCTGTATAAAAAATATTACACAAAATTATAAGAAGTAGTAGATGAAACAAGAGAAGAATTAAACATACACAGTAGGGGTATAAGAAAAGGAGAAGAAGAAGAAGTGAACAATCCAAGCATTCAAAAAGATCACAATCTTTAGGTTGTAGGACAGCCGACACATTTGTACATGTTCACTAATTTCCCATTGGGACAATACGACTGATATCAGCAATAATCAACCGTAAATATACTCTCAAACCCAAACAAGTAAATAATGTTAAGGTCGCGGAATCTATGAACTTGAATTTATCACCGGAGACTGTTGTAATACAAGTGGTTATTGTATCAGTAGGCCGGGCGACCTTTACATTTTACATTGATCTTACATTTTTAACAATACACGCTCGTGACCGTAGCAATGCAAAACTAATATCTACACCATTTATTACGTTGGTGACATTTATTCTTGCTTAATGTGCCTTTATTGTTAGAGTTTATACGTACCTATTAACAAAAAGGCACAAAATTACACGTGTACACACTAAATTTAATTACTTTTATCATGTAAAATTCTAGCTTTATAACATCTAGCATGTTTTATGATCATTAATATAATATTTAATGATCATTAATATAATATTTTTTGTTGAAATAATCATTTTCTCAAGTCAGGTTTAACAACGTAGACATGTTAGATTTAGTAACTTGTTTTAGTTACTGCACACGTGTAAATTCACCTTAGTATGCACGCTTGTGACCTAGAGACGTATGAGCCTCCCATTTTGCAAGCCAATTCCATATTGGATAAAAATATTAAATACGTGCCTAGGTTATGTAATATAATGGCCTTTTACAAGACGCAGGATGTTGCAGCATTAGCTACTTTGAATGTATGTTATTAATGAGGGAAAAGAAAATTTAGCAGCCCTCAAATCGAAAAAATATTAACGTATAGTCGAGTATTACAAGAAATAAAGTTATACATATTATATATATATATATATATATATATAATTATTTATTTAAGTTATACATATATGTATAAGACTGTATTGAAAACATAACAAACAATTTACTTTGCAAAGACAGAGGCTTCGACATTTTAGCTAAAAGACTAAAGTAGTTTACGGTTAATCAGTCGATATATCGTTAAATTCAATTAGCACAGTTCAATTTTTAGAGCAATGTGCGCACAATTACGTAACCAGAATTAATTTTCAGAGTAAAAGAGCCGAATAAGGATCACAAAAGCGACTAAGCGGCAACGCTGTAAACCCGCGTACGCGCGAAAGTTAGTGCCAACCTAAGAAAACTTACGACACTTCTTATTTGTATTAGTTCCAAATTGTTTTATTGTTTTTAACATACAAAAATAAACATAAATGCTTCATGCATCGCCGATAGGTTTTTCAACATTCAACCATTAAAAATGCTTTATTTGATATTTTAGTCTATATATTTGCAAATTAAAAAAGGCACAAATATAAAGTACAAGTGTGAGGAAAAGGAAGAAATACAAAATGGTCTACTAAGCATCGAAAGACTAAAAATCGTATTAAAAGCAAAAAAGATAGGTAGAGATGCCAAAATTAGAATATACGAGACTATTATCCGACTTACATTGCTCTATGCTTGTGAAACATGGTACATGGATACTTAATGAAAACGAAAAACAAAAATTACAAGTGTGGGAGTGAAAATTATTGAGAATATATAGCGGCATAAAACAGTGTGGTAAATGGAGGGGAAGAACAAACCAACAGTTGATTACAGTATACAAGAAACCTAAAATGACTACCATCGCTAGGCAATACAAATTGAGATAGTTGAGTCTTTATTTATGATTTTATTGCCTTAACTGCAGACAGTGTAATGCAGTAAGTACTTTTTTTCTGTAGTGTTAGTTAAAATCCAAAATTTATAAGAATAAGCCTGCAAGCGTTGAAAATTTAAAGGAACAAATCGATGAAGAAATTAGAGCAATTCTTCACAAAATGCTCATAAATTCTATTCGGATGTTTTATGAAAGACTACATTATTGTCAGCCTGTCAATGGCCAACATTTTGAACATTTAATATGATTTTGTTTATAATAAGACTTACCAGACAGTTAAAATTAAGTTAACAAAATGATATACAGGATCTTGTGTTTAAAATAACATAAGCTCATAAGTATTCCGAGGAAAATTAACACCCTGTGTATTATTTGGTATGTTCAGATGATGCAGGAATTTAAGCCACAAATAACTGTGGACAATGAATTTGAAAATTGATAAATTTTCAAACACCCACTTACGTTTTTTTCCGGAAACTATACCGACTTTTTTATTTTAAATGAAATCAACCTACACGTGGTTGTATAAGAAAATATTTAATAAAGCCAAAACTTTATTTTTAGGCGGTCATGGACATTCGACCATAGTAGGTAAGCAATAGGAATGTCACGTAGGCCATGGAAATAATGTTAACTGTTGTGAATATTAGCTGTTTATCGACCTCTCACACAACCTTTTATTTTACATTCTAATCATCAATTACAGTAAGGGAAAAATTGGTAACCCTTATACCCTTAGGTAAACAAAAGTAAAAATTTAAGATACTGGACTCCTGAAGAAAAATAAACAGTCGTTCAAATTATATATGCCTTGAAAATTAAATTAAATATTATACAGGTTCTGTCAGTTTTAAAGCTTATACTACTAACTTAAAAATGAATTGACCTGTCAAGTAAATCTTCATGTTTATCATTTATCTTATTTTTATACTATTACACGAGCATTCTTTTAAGTGTGTATGTGTGTATGCCGTCCCATATTTGTAGGATTTCAATAATCTGGTGCGTAAAATCGATTTATACAGATCTCAATTTTCAGTAAAATAATTTTATATCGCTTTTGAGCGTTTGAAAATGGGTAATTTTTGACGTGTAATGTGACCGAAACAATCGTTAAAAAGCGTACCTCAACTCAAGGTATCCGCACATCTGGGGGCATCTGGGACCGAATGCTTTGAATGGATTTGAACCCTTCCCTTTAATTATACACAGAATTACAATAATGCGAGTTTCGATTATGCTTACGAGATGTATTATCTATCAGTCAGTTGGTTCAGCGAAATTTTAAAAAAATCGATCTCATCGATACGTCTACGCAACCGACGTGTAGTTACAAAAACTTGCTACAAAAATAACTAGAATAACCAGATTTGTATTTGAGTATCCGCCTTCAGTTTTCGTAGTTTTTGCTGCAATATATGGACTAATTCCCACCCATCTGCACTGTGTCGTCCGAGAATTGACGTCAGAGTATGTGTTTGCAATAGTGTGTTTGCAATAGTTTGCCAAGGGGACGGGAGTAGAACATTGAGGTTAACCTGCGGATCCATTAAAGTCCCTAGATGCCTAGATGTATAAAGTACCGCGATTGACCGCCAATTTATTTCCGCGTCAAATTCAAAAGCAGAAAACCTTGCAGCTGAAGTAAAGTTTTATTAAAAAATACAAAAAGCCGGATGGATAAATAATTTTAAATTAAATATAGACAGTATTCGAGAAACTCAGTTACTCGTATTATTTAACAGTAATACGAGTAATACATAATTAAATACTTTTTATTAGCAAAACAATTATCGGGATCAAAAGTATGTTTAACTTTGAATATTAAGCATCAGTGTTTCTTTTGTTTTTCGAAAAAAAATGCATCGCCTACTAGATATCCTGAAAAAACTGAAAATTGTCATTTTCTTCATGTGAATATTTTCCATATTATTTATCGTACCAAAAAAAATTCGAGAGAAAAAATTGAAGATATCGAAACATTCTGTAGGATAGATTATAAAAATAGTTTCATACCAGTTTCGAGATATGACCCAAATCTGTATTTTTTTAAATGAAAAGCATAGTTGATTTTGGCATTATTAAATTACTTAATTTTTTCCGTTTTCAAGGATATAAGTTTCGAGGTATTTATCTTTTCATACTTTAGGAGATTTGAAGAAATATTACCCCCCGACCTGCTTTAAACGGTGCGACTTTGGGCAAATATATGTTAATAAAATTTGATAAAAAATTCGACGAAAGACCGAGAAATTCGACAGTATGGAAGAAACCGTAAAATCGACAAATTCAACAAAATGAAAATTTAACAAAATATGCCAAATCGAGAAAAATGACAAAATTGGACAGACATTCGACAAATTTCACAAAATCTTCAAAATGTAAAATCAACAAATTTAAGAAAATGAAAAAAAAATTGATGAATTTTGTAAAGGTGGAAAATTTCAGAAGATGTTTACAAATTTCACAAAATATTTTCTTGAATTTGTACAAATTCAAGGAAAGCAGCGCAAAAACACGAAAAAAACAATAAAGTCGACTAAACTAATAAAAGAAGTAAAATCTTGTTGATTCAACAAAATTCATTGATTCAATAAAGGTTATAAAATTGAAAACACTCTAAAATTGACAAATTTAACAAAATGTGGAAAACATAAAAAATGAAAATTTAACAAAATCGAGAAAAATAGCAAAATGGGACAGACATTCGACAAAATTTCATAAGATGTTTACAAATTTCACAAAATGTTTTCTTGAATTTATTCAAATTCAAGAAAAGCAACAAAAAACGCGAAAAAACAATAAATTCGACTAAACTAATACTAGAAGTAAAATCATCAAATTCAACAAAATTAAAAGACTTAAAACTCGAAAAATTCAATAAAGCTTATAATATTGAAAACACTACTCTAAAATTGACAAATTTAACAAAATGGGAAAAAACATAAAAACAACCAAATTTTATAAAATGATCATTTCAATTTATAGAGATTTGATAAATTCAATACAATTGAAAACCCAATAAATTCGATAATATGGAAGAAACAGTTGACAAAAAAGAAATTGACAAATTCAACAAAATTAAAATGAAAAATTGAGAAAATTGCAAAATCGAGAAAAATAGTAAAATGACAAACTTTCGACAACTTCAACCAAATCCACAAATCTGTAAATTTCACAATTGACCAATGTAAAATCGACAAATTCAGGAAAATGGAAAAAATTGACAAATTCCGCAAAGCTTGCAAAATCAGGAAAAACAAATCGAACAAAACCAATAAAAAAAGGTGAAAAAATCGAAAAATTGGCAAACTGGCAAAAAAGAACAGAATTCGTAAAATCGGCAAAAATTACAATATTGATAAAATCTGGTAAATTCAACTAAATAAAAAACAAATTTGATCAAATTTAATGCAAAATTACCATAATTTGTTGGCAAATTCAATAAAACTGAAGAAA
>JAWQRJ010004753.1:0-10783 GCA_033557515.1 Diorygopyx duplodentatus
TCACGAGGTCAAGCACCGCGCTGTAGTCCGCCAATTTCAAAATAAGCCCGATGTGTCATTTTGTCCGTATATGTCATTTTGTACGCATTTCCCCTACATCACTTACTGTTCTCTGTTGTCGATCACTGGCAACAGAATCGTTAGTTCGAACCTGAGGTCTAATTGCGCTATTCGACAGTTGTACATGCCTAATGGGCAATGTGCTGTTGAATCGAAAAGTAGATCATTTTAAGTTCTATTACACCATTTATTTTTAAGTTCTATCACATCATGGGTGCATTATCTACAGTTAGTTTAAACGGTTTAATGAAATTACTTAAACTAAATACTTTAAACAAAATTCCACTATTACTTCTTGAACACATTTCATTCAATCTCTTATGTATCCAAATAGTGAAGAAAAATAGCCAATGTATGAAAATTATGTGAAAACTGTAAAAGGTTAAGTGCTTAAGCAACTCCCTTACTTTTCTAAGCTCCCAATAAACAAATATTCGCTTTTTCATGGAAGTAGAAAGGGAAGGTCCTCCTTGACTCGTCCTTGATGTCCTAGTTTGTCCTAGTATCCCAATGTTAAAAGGAATACTAGGACATATTAAGACTACTAGGACCTTGGATACTAGGACCACCTTTTACTCAATGGTCACACGGACCAATACCTAAACTTCCATTCCAATCACCCAGCTCTAACGCAAGCAGTCATCAACGCGCTTGTCCACCAAGCATTCCTTATCACCCATCCTACCTTATTGAAAAATGAGCTCCAACACCTCACCAAAACCCTAACACGTAACAACTATCCTCTCCAAATAAATATCCAAAAGTCTATATGCATAGTATGGCTTTATTTCATTAGGCACTTTAGTTAGAGGTTTAGTCACTCACAGTTTCTTTCTTAAACTGTTACTGTTTAGAAGGTGACATATTTATAGGATGGATTATTTCCGATAGATAAAGATAGATAGATCAAACATATGATACCTGTATTTTTGGTTTTGTTGAAGTTCTGGAGTCAGCAATTAACGTCTCTTTACCAAGTATATAGTGAACATAGATAAATATTTTAATCATTTTACTTTAATTCTCTGCAATCTTGGTGAATTATCTTCATTTACAGTTTTTTTGCATGATTTCCTTGTAGCAATATTTTCTGACATAAACGTAGTTATGGAATTTTTGACAACCAAATGGAAATGCTAAAAATTCTTTTTCAATTTTACTGAACCTGCATTTTCATTCTGTGAGCGATCTTGAGCGAGTAGTCTACCTTCTTATAGCAATCCACTGCCAAAACCACTTTTGCTTGCATCAGTTTCTATCTATTCTTGTTATCATTAGATTTAATTTTATCTAATACATCTGTACGCTTCTTGAATAAAAACCATATAAATTCTTCCTTTAGCAATTCTCTCAAAACAGCTGTGATAAGTTTGGAATATAACGTCTTAAATAATTAACCATTCCTAGCAATTTTTACAGGTCTTTTTTGTATGTTGGTTCTTCTAAATTAAATATGCAGATTCCGGTCAGTCACCAAAATCAACAAATACGATGATGCGAGCATATTTAATGAGATTTTTGAAAATTGAACATTTCATTGCGTTGTGGTGGGGGCAATAGCCGAGTTTAATTATATTTTGTTAATTAATAATCCAAACATCCAAATAATTTGAACAGGCATACTTAGCGACCAGACATAGATCGTAACTGTATAAAGAAAATTGCAAAGTATGAAATAATTTTAACCTGGTGTTGAACTGAATCTTATATGGTAGAAACTGTATTATAATACTTTACTTTAGTGAAAACAAACTTTGGACATTATCTGGACGATCGCGCACGTGTTTTGACGCAATTAGATATAACTTATTATTCTACAGAAATATTTAAATGAGAACAAGAAATAAAACAAAGATAAAAGTAAAGAAAAGTTTTATTAAGTAATTATTTTATTGGAAATATTTTGTTTTGTGCTACAACCCTAAAAGCTAAAGAGTGCAGTAGAGAAGATGAATTTAGTATTTTCATTTACAAAAGTAAGTTTATTGAATAAATAGTACAATTTATAATAAATCACATCGTTTATAAAAATATTTCAGTATTTTCAGAAAAATGCATAGAATAACAATTGTATGAAAAATCTTGTATAGGTCGACTGAGATTGACTAGATTGACTGAGATAAAATATTTGTATTTGCCTTTATTAGTATAAAACGTAATGTAAATTCTGTACATTGTCAGAAGTTATATTTTGAATAGCATTAATAGTAATAAATGACATTTTCTACTAGCACATCAAATATAACAAAATACAATAAATCAGCTATATACTAAAAAGGTATCAAAAACAAATATATATTGTGTAGCAGTTCTAATGCAGTATCGTCTGAATATGTCTGGAGTGTGCTATCTCGAATCAATAACTATATACCATAATTAATTTCAAACGTGTCTCCTAATAAAAAAAAATTAGCAGTACTTCTCAATATTACAATTTATTTTTCTTGCAGCAGGTGTTGACAAAACTGTCGACAAAACTGTTAGAAAAAAGAAGAAAATCCTAAGTTGTCCTTGAAAATTCAAATAGTTTGTAAAGTTGGAAATAACTTTAGATTATAAATTGTTTATGATTAACCTTAGTGCAAACATTACGAGAGCAAATATAAATCTACATAGTTTCATGAAAAAATATTGTTCAAAGTTAATGGAAGCAAATTTTGACAACCATCGATTTATATATTTTCTTGCATTGTTTCTTGCATTGTAGCAGAAGGTGATGCTTTGACTTAATATATAATAAATAATGACCTTTAGATTCAATGAACAGATGAATTCAAGTATGCAATAAAACACAAAATATAACAGCATTTAAAACTTTTTGAATAAAATGGATATAAATCCTAAATTAAGATTTTGGGAGTTGTCTTCGGTGATACGTTTGCTTTTATCGAGCACATCCAACTGATTGGTGCTGCTGCTGCCGGAACACTTGGATTTATTTTTCGCAATTGTGGAGCCTTAGGGATACTCTGCTCGGCACTGATCATCAGTAGGCTGACATACCGTTCTGTCATATGGTACCCAGTTTATACGACTCGTAAAATTTATGTTGACCGAGCGCAGAGAAAGTTCGTCAAATATTAACCGGATTAAAAATTAAACAGTTGCTTTGATCAGTTCATTTGCATGTCTATTTTTTAAAAACACGCTAATAAAATTTAAAATACAATAATTAATGAAGAACACAATAATAAATTTTCGAGTAAATGAATAAATTTGAATTAAATATAACGAGCTTACCTAGCTTTACCTGATTAGTAAAGCTCGGTCTGGCAGGTATTTATTTTATACTGTATATTATTAAATATATATTTTGACAACAAAAAGACATTTTATGTCCCCGTCAAATTCAAATTTTCTACTATTTCTTTCAGTTCCGTTAAAAAAATGCTGCGTTCAGTTCTTCCATCCCTCTTTTGATCCTTCAGTAGGCAGAACGTCATCTTTATCTGAAGAGTGCGGTTTAGCATTATCTTGTTGAATATATGTATATTGGTTTTACTTTATGTGCCACAGGAAATTTAGATCTAATAGCTGGCAAAATATTTTTAACGATCATTTTTTTACATTCGACGGCGTTGATAGATTCTATGGGTTTGGACACTAATGTTCCTTTTTTTCGATTTTTACTGTTTCGTTTGGCAGGTTCTTGGTAGACAAATGGCCAAAGTCCTACCTTTCCGTCAAAATACTGCCTTTGTCTGTCTTGCTACTGCTGCCATGAACATCACTTTTGTAATAAAGCGCTTACTTTTACAAGATCTCTCGGGCTCTTGCTCATCAAGCAGGACATAATATGATCGATTAATTTGAGTAAGGTAAAACCATTTTTCGTCTATATGTACGTAGTCATACATTTCATCAAACAATCCATCTCCATTCACCTTCGATAAGCAAAATTTTAGTCGAAGTTTTTGTTTTGCTCTGTTAACATTGGTTTTACTGCTGAAGATAGCCGCTTTAACTGTTTGCCTTCTTTAAATATGCGGAAAAGTGCTGTTTGCGGAATATCAGTTGCAAACGATAAACTGCGGATAGTACTGCGACGATTAAACGGGATATCCCTGATCTTACTCAAATTTTCCGAGTAATTTTTGCGTTTTCGACCACATTTTTCCTTCTTTTTAGATGAAACATCGGCACAAAGAGTTCCTTTATCATATTGTTCTTAGCCCTGTTCCAAATTCGCGACACAGTTAACCGAGTAACGTTAAATTTGATGGCAACTTCTTTAACAGCACCGCGTTTCAATTTCTCTCCTCTTTTATATTGCAGTAAGAATTGCAAGATTGCATTTCGCTGCTTATAAGTCAATTGCTTAGTTTTTCTGTGTCTTCTACACAAACCTTTATTTTCTGTACTTAAATCTTCTATATTTTCGTCGCAACAGGTGTGATTTTAATTTCTGCTCTTTTTGATTTTGTAAATTGACAAGAAGAACTGTGTCTTTTTTTAAGCACAGCCACCTATACAATTATTAAAAATAAGTTATTTTTAACAACCTGGATGGGCTAGAACACAAAATTCCATCAAATTTACATATTCCAGTAACTTTTATGAAATGTATACCATAATTTGGAACAGAGGAAGTATTTAATAACGGTAATAAATAAATATTTCATACAGTCAAAGAGCAAAAAAAAGTGTTGGTACCAAAATGAACTTACTTTGAATATTAAGCATCAGTGATTGCAAGTAAAATAAAGTTTGATTACATTTTTGCTCGCGCCGACCTTCAACTATCTACTTATCTTTGTCGCACAAGACAGTCGTTAGGATCAGGTCCAGGAATTCGTCGATGAGCAATCCCACAAATGATTTGTTTACGTTTTTTTTGACCGCTTTGGGTTTTAAAACATATACCAGACTGGCGAAAATAACAGTACACAGTAAAAATATTTCTGTTGCCACGTTTGCGAATGTAATTTTAGAAACGTACGAAGTACAGTGCATTTTCGCTAATCCGTATCCTTGATTATCCGAAAACCGCGATACACCAAATCTTAAATTTACGTCTCATTGCAATCACAGTATTCCGCATTAATTTCCGATCGCTAATAATCAACGGATTTCCCCGAAGCAACTGCGGATATCCACAGCTAGCGCTTGTGTACTTCCCCTAGTTGTTTATGTATGTCTAAAAAGCATATATCTTATTTTTCTTTAAATTCGGTAATCCGCATTTTTCAGTAATCCGAATTGGGTCCGTTTTAATTACTGCGGATTATCGAGAATGCACTGAATATACTTTCTTATATATACCATATTATATATACATACTTTCTTACTTATGTTTATTGTATTAGTAACAGAAAAGAAAAATAAATACTAAGAACAGATCATTTAAATAATAATACTCTACAGTATTATTATCCAGAGAGCAAAAATCCACTCATTTACTGATCACCACCTATCAGTAACTTCATAGTTGCTAATGTTGATCTATTTTGCTCCAAATGTTTAAAATTTTAAATTATCCCGTCGTTTTGGGGGCTCCATATATATAATAATAAATATGTTTATTACAAATAATAATACAACAGTAATGCTAATAGCTATAAATAATGAAAAAGATAATACATCTCCTAATGTAGTAGTAATTATATTAATGATTTAATTAATGAACTTACAATGTTCTCTTTGAATTATAACTTACAATTTTAAGCAATGAGAAGTGGGAACATCGTTGCAATTCTTTATCATTTATGTAGACGCTGAATTACCAACTTATCACATATAATAACATTAGAGTAGTAACAACCATTTACTGTAAAAGTATTGTGTGAAATATAGCAGTTGTAACATTAGTAGTTATAACCAATGAGAAACGTAAATTTGATTTGTTTTATGACAACAATAGAATTTATTAAAATATTACATTTCTGTGTGTTATAGTAACAAAACTATTCTACATTTATATATTCTTTTATCTCTGTTGTATAGGATGTAAAACAATCTTTTTTATTTCATATGGTGCAGTACTAAATCACTGAACGTTGGGCAAGTTCTTTGCTAAATTGAACAAATTCGATAAATACCACTTAGTGCATAAAATAACCCAACCCAACCCGAAATTTATTTTCTGTAGTTTAATTGAAGATTAAACCAGAGAAATTGAATTGAATTGGTGCAGTAGTAACATAATATAGTAAACTATCACTATAATGGCAACACATGAAAATGCATAATAATATGCCAGTGTCTGTGACGTAACCACGATTGTAATCCTTATAACAATGTTGTTCTAACATAGAGAATTACAGTAAATATAGTGAAATGAAGTAAGTGCAGTGCTCAATGTAATAAACAATATAATAGGAATATTAAAATATTTCAAAGTTGAAAATAATAAACAAAGGTATTAATGTTTCAGGATTCTCACTTTCTGGTACGGCTTTCTATTAATGCGTTAAAACTGCACACACCGGTGCACAATTTTAATTTTTTTCTTAACCTAGATTCGATTTTCAACAACTTTCGTAATACATTTGCCAGGCCTAAACTTAATCATTTTCTAGATATTGAATTTTTTCGCAAAAATCATGCAACCGCAGCAATATTTTGAAAAATCGAATTTTCATTATTAGACTTATGCGATAATGTTCATACTTCATTAATCATTAGTTCAGATATTGAAGTTTTCAGAAATACACCCGGCAGGACATTCTTACGTACATTCTTTACAAAATTTAATTTTGAAATAAGAAACCTTTAAATGACAAAAACTGCTTTTTTTTAAATGGCACCTACCAATTATTTTTATCTTATCGAATGTAAAGAGAATTTAAATCCTCTTTAAGCGGTATCAGGTTTCTCTATACCTTTTCCGATTATTTAAGGTTTTTCGAGCTCTTGCTGCAAAAGCGATCTTTTGACAATACATTGATTTGTTGTAAATTAGGTTTCCCACCATTTAGTTATCAATTTTGACGTTTGTATAACTAGGTTGGTTGATTTTATATTTAGGGTGAAAAATGAATGCAGGTATCATTTGGAAATCGAGTTATCAAGATATTTCACATGTTTAGTTCTTGACAACGTTGACAAGTCCTTACTGTGTTCTAAAATGGCAACTGATAATCCAATGTTGATATTATGAATTTATTATTATTCATGGTCGATGCCAACAAGTAGTAAGTAGAATGTGCAGGACATTTATCGAAAAATATCCGCATTTTCGCCGCTTAATAGAACAAAATTCAGGAGGTTACAATCCAATTTTTTAAGTAATGGGAAAGCAACTTTAGCATATGCAAAATAACAATTATATTATCGATCGATGTATATTGAAGTTCAACATGATAACAATTGTGAAGTCCTGAATCTTTTTACATCATGCAATGCCATAAATTATTACCAGGGATTTAAACTTGATCATTTTTAAAATAAAATTAAGTGTAATCTTTTACGTACAGCGGAATTATATGTTATAGCACCACATTACGGTAAACTTATAATACATTTCAACTGAGACGAACACTGAAAGTACGAGCGGAACCCGGAGTTCCTGCTAGATCGAGCTACGATGTCTTATATAGCAATTTCTTATCTACTGGTATTTCATCTCCCAATTCTGACCACCTACAAGTCTTACATTATATTGGGGTTTATTTAACATCCGCTATTATTATCTTTTTTTAGATCACCCCGAACACGTATAATTCGGTGAATCAAACGTTAGAGACTAATAATGTTCCAGGAGAATTACGGCAGATTACAACCAAAGAAAGCATACACGGCATAATGCTTCGTGCAGAATCCCACACTTCATACTTCAAACGTAATATACACGGGCCTTCGAGATATTATAGATCTGCTTTCTTTTTACTTACTTTCTGTTGTATCTGAACGCCGAAGTGAAAATCCTCTTTCCCTCCCGTTGTTGCAGATTACGCGTGGAGAAGGCGGGAGGCGGCTGGTGTCCGAAGCAGCAAGTGGAGAGCGGGATTAGGGAGTACATTCAAGTGGACCTGGGCTCCGTGCACGTGGTCACGGGCGTCCAGACCCAAGGTCGATACGACCGGGGTCGGGGTCAGGAATACGCCGAGGAGTACACGGTGGAGTACTGGAGACCGGAGTTCGGAGAGGAGTGGAAGGAGTACAAGCGCTGGGACGGGAAACAGGTACGTACGTACGCAAATCGCGGCGTAAACATTTCCCCTATACCCCCCACCCGACGTCTGATCGCGAACGGTTCGCCACGGCCATTGTGATTCCTATCCGGTGCTCGTCGACTCCGCGTTCTAAATACGCAAACGGTAGCAGAATTCCGCTTTCGGGCGCATCGCGCGAGCCGCCTCCGAAGGCAGGTAATAATATGGGTGGGTTTGGAAAAGAATTCCAACGATTTCCCATTAATTTTGTTTGTGGGGTGGCGGTTGGGAAATCTGCAATAATAGGGTAATTTATGTGGAACGTCGGCGATCTTGGAAAATAAGCCAATAAATATAGAACGATCGGTTCGCGAATCTGTATTTCTTTTAATTCAATAACTCAACCGGCGCATCCACCATTTATGATAATTCACTTCTCCTCCGCCTGTTTTAAAAACTTCTTAGAACTGCACTGAGGAATTCTTTTGTATTGTAGCTCTGATGTACTGTTGTATTCCATTACAAGTAATAATATTTATAATATTTTGGCACAAAGAGATATTAATCTTTAGTTAACTGAAACACAAAATTACATTGAGGTAATTAAAGAGGCTCAACTATACCGATTTCCCTCTTAATCTATCAGTGACTATCGTTTTGGCTTGAAAAAAACTAATATTTGGTTTTGGTGATTGATTGCAACTTTTGAAAAGTCACTTTTGAATCAAAATTGGGTCGGTGTTATTATTCAACATCGTGACGAAATCGTGAGAAATTCAAGTGGCATCCCATACCGTTCTATGCATGTTATAAAAACGCATATTGAATCATGGATGCGGCCATGGATCATAATCATCATTTTGTATTGTGCTGAATATGCGAATGAACTGAAAGTACCCCCATTAGGATTTGACTAACCACATAAAATCAAAATTAATGTGTCTAGATACAACATCATTTATATATCAATAAAAAGAAACAATTATGTGTATTACCGCTAAATTTTTTCATATGCTAGAGGCAGCATACGTTCAAAAATCTTGAGGCAAAAATCATCGTTGCTCTTATCTTTAAGATTTGTTTATTTAAATGTTTGTTATACAACGGATAATACATACAATAACATTGCTTTTCATTTCGTAAGTAGTAGAAGTAAGCAAACATTGATGATTAAAAGTTGTTACTAGGCCAAATTAATATTTACATTTTATGGAATACCACTTTAATTTTTCTTTAATTATACGTGGTGTCGAATCTACTGTGTACACAAAATGCCTAAAAATTCACTTGTGTAGGTTATAAATGAATTTTATAAAATACCGTCAAGGCTTATTTACTAATATTTACCGTGGCAATCCCCAAGAAAGGATTGTCAACCCACAACAAAGAATTGTCCGCATATAACTCAGCTAGTCGTTGAAATCTTCCATTATAATCTTCTTCTTCTTCATCATCTTCTTATTTGATCCTTGGTATAATATTGGTAATTTTTAAATTATCAACACTTACGTTGCAGGAATTTGTATGATACGAGGGCAGTTATTGCGGGTGAGGCAGGAATGCTAATTTAATTCCCTATAATAATTTAAGCAACAAAACTGAAGCTTTTTAAGTTGGTACCCGCTCTGGGGAATTTATGTATAAACTTTTCATCTGAATGCACAAGATTTTAACAACAAGGTCACTATTGTGGAGGCATTTCTGGGTGAATTTTTTGGTGGTGTGTATTTCAACACACTGGTTAAAGCATAATGAAATTTTAATATAATAGCATAATGAAACTGTATATTATTACATTTTTGGGTTCCTTATGGAATTTATGGTCAACTTTATTAAATACATATGTCCAAAGTCGCACCGTTTAGAAGTTATTAAACGTTTTTTTTTACAAAAAGTGACATTTGCTTAACATGGAGGTTAATAATACGGAGTCCTAGTCCTCTTAGTGTTCATTTCAGCAAAAAAATGTTTAAATAATAAAGTAGATAAGAAAAGTTAGAGTATACAACACTCTGATAATACTAGAGTATAAAATAGAGAGAGATGCATACTCGGATTAACGTGGCCATATAGAAAAACAATAAATATAAATAAAATCCTTAAAATTTGTTGTGTTTGGTGAAGCATGTAGGGTGTAACAGACAAAATGATCCAAGCGTATACATATGTCAGGGTAATGAAAGCCATAAAATAGATTTGGAAATTTAACAAGTTCATTTTCGATTTTCTGGAAACATTTTTATTTTAAATGCATTATTTTATAACCTATTTTGCATAGAATTTATTTCTATATTGAATCATATGACAAATATACATGGTTCCATAATAAAAATATAGAAAAAAAATTAAAAAAAGGTTTGGAATCGGCGGCCATGGATATTCGACCATACTAAGTTTGCAATAGAAATGTCATGTATACAAATAATATTATTGAACTGAAGCTTTTTACTGAACAGCAAAACTGAAGCTTTTTAGGTTGGTTCCCGCTCTGGGGAATTTATGCATAAACTTTTCATCTGAATGCACAAGATTTTAACAACAAGGTCACTATTGTGGAGGCATTTCTGGGTGAATTTTTTGGTGGTGTGTATTTCAACACACTGGTTAAAGCATAATGAAATTTTAATATA
>JAWQRJ010004754.1:0-10783 GCA_033557515.1 Diorygopyx duplodentatus
GAATGACTGAGATCTGTACACACTAAAAGTGTACAGATCTCAGTCATTCCTAGAAACTTTAAAGGTTGACATTGTTTAATTGATTTTCCATTCGCTCGAAGAAACAGACTATCCCAGATCTTATTTTTCCCTGGGCTAAAATTAATAAATTCAGTTTTGTTGGTATTACATACATGTCATAACAAGAGTCTGGAACGCACCGAATATCTGACAAAGTTGTGAATGTGAACTATCTGAGATCTCTTGCAAAGATAAGATTTCAACAATGAAAATATATTATATCGTTTTATATCATTCTATTAATGTTTTAGAACAGTAAGATTTTTTAGGATTATCATCTGCTTTATCTAATGATACATTAAAAACTTCCAGAAATTCATTAACGCTAACATCAGTGGGAAATCTATAAATACAAACTAATCTATATGACTAATCTACAGAAATTTGATTTATATAGAAATCGATAGCATATATCTCTATAACACGTTCTCTCCACAGTTCACATAGATTGCTTACCTCATTAGATAATATTTTATCATGTACTCCCAGCCAGTGTTCATCAAAACATAAAAATATACCAAAGAATTTTTTTTTCAAGGAAAAAAAACGTCTCCGAGACAGGAGTCGAACCCGTGTCTTCCGCTATCCGGGCGGACGTTCTAACCACTGAAGCACTCGAGACTTCCCATCTCTTTGAAAATTTTGTTCCTTGAAATGATCGCACCTATAGCCGGATACGTTTTACACAAACCTGTTTTCAAGTATTAGAAATACAAGGCAATCTTCTGATGTTCACTGAACATCAGATTTTAATGTGTAAACTGGATTAAATACTCGACAAACTAGAAGTATGTATTACTCCTATCTTGTATAAGATGTATTACTCCTAAGATGTGTTACTCCTATTTTAGGATGTAAGTATATAAATATACCACGAATTTTTTTTTATTGTGTTCATTTAATTTTATTTTCCCTTTTTCTTACTGACAAACCCTACTGAATTTTTCTTTGTTTATTAGGTATAATTCAATGTTTTTTCAGTATATCGCATAGCTGAGCAGTATACAGTTTAGCCTTTCATTCAACGTGCAGCATAAGATTTTCGTTATTTTCTATTGTATGAATTAATGTTTATTTATATTATTTGATTAATAATTTATCGTTTTTTATTTATTTAAGTACCATATCGTACCAGTGGTGATCGAAAATATATTTACCGTACTGACTATATTACTAGTACGCAGATGTTTGAAAATCTAGCTTGAAGATTAAAATTTTCCGATAAATTTACCATACAACTCTAAAACATGTGTACTAGATTTATAAATACCGAATTACTTTTAGTTGATCTTTTTCCGGAGAATGCAAATAGTGGTCTTTTGTAGTGTGACGAAATGGTCATTAGTAGCGCATTCTCTGCAAACTAGGCCATGTCGGAGAATCTGTCGATAACAGAATAGCGAACCTCCTTTGTTTCTATAATTATTTCAGTCACCTAAAGTATACAAACATTTTAATTACACTTTTAATTAATAATTAAATAACTGCAGTACTATTGACGATAGAATTCTTACTGTCTGACTTTTGCATTAATGTGTTCGTATAAAATCCAAATAATCTACGATATAACAGTTAATCATAGTAAGGGATATATTTCAACCTATAATATATTTTTAACAAGTCAAATTAATAACAAAAAGTAAATGGAATCTAATTGCTTAGATAATGGAATTTCAGTGGAAAACAAAAGGATTGTTGTGTCAACTATTAATAAAAGTTCAAACTAATTTATCGTAATTAAGAGAATTGTTCTCAAAATAAACTCACGTAAACGTAAATTGTAACAATTTGAACACGGACCTGCAAACAAGAATTCGTTTAGTGCAATGTTATTATGAATGCGGTAAAAATTACACTGCTGGATTACGAAGATTTCGTACGAAAATGGATTTGAGAGCGGGGCCGTTCCAAATAGAGGCATACCGTAATTTGATTAGCAAATTTGAAAGAATAGGGTCTGAGTCTGAGCAAGTTGCAGAAGTTCTTCGTGAAAATCAAAACGTAGCCAATACTAATCCAGTAGCAATCAGTAGTGTGAATGCGATATCAAAACGATTACAAATGCCAAACACATTTTTACTATTACAAACACCACGATTTGAAAAATTTTACGCAAAATCCTAAAAATGTATCCCTACAAACTGCAAATGCTGTTCGAATTAAAGGATGCAGATTTTGCTCTCACGTACGATTTTTCATTACAAATATTGGCACAGATGGAAAGTGAATCACCCTATTGGTATCCCGTATTTTATGGACAGATTAGGCCAATTTCTCTCTTAATGGTGCAGTTAATACTCAAAACTGTCGAATATGGTCAACAGAACATCCGCATGAAATCATTCAACAAGATCTTCAAAAAGTCACCGTTTGGTGCGGTTTCACAGCTAATTTCATCATTGGTCCATACTTTTTCGAGGAAATACAGAATGGGGAGGCCGTACCTGTAACTGTTAATGGTGAAAGTTACCTGCAAATGTTAAGGGATTATGCAATTCCACAGTTGCAAAACAAGCACGAAGGAATCGAAGACATGATTTTTGTGTAGGATGGAGCACCACCGGACATTTACCGGCCAGTTAACGAATTGTTAACTGCGGTTTTTCAATATCGTGTTATGAGTAGACATTTCGCAAATTCATGGCCACCGAGATCGCGAGATCTAAATCCAGCGGATTACTGGCTGCGTTATTTAAAAAATTTGGTATTTAGAACACGGCCAACAACGCTGGAGGAATTAAAGGGCAGCATTAGACAGAGAATTCGTGCAATTCAACCAGAAATGCTGAATAGCGCTGTATATAATTTGGGGAACGGATGGTAATTTTAGAACAACAAAATGGAGGTCATATCCAGCATTTGCGATAACCAGTGTTCGACATCATAAATCCCATTATCTAAGCAACTAGATTTCATTTACTATTTGTTATTAATATGACTTGTTAAAAATATATTATAAGTTGAAATATATCCCTTACATTACGATGACCCCATACATACAACTCTCTTTTCAAAAACTCTATTGGAAGGGGAGGAACATACTGTACCTTTCCAAGTCATTTTATTTTACATATACCTTGGGCCTCTATGTCACCTTAAAAATAAATTACGAATATTGCGTAGCTATAGTCTTTCATTTCCAGGCCTCAGTATTTCAAATGATCACAGATACCGTAAATCTTTTTGCTTTCTGAAGTCTATATTAACAAAGTTATCTTTAAATTCGACGAGAACCTAAACAAAGTTAGGTAGCGTCCAGAACAATTGAGTAACTTGTATATGAGAGAATAATTTCAAATTATTAAAGGATTGATATGGTGCAATTTTTATACCCAACATTTTCCTGTAAAGTGCTTAATTTCGAGATCCCTTAATATAGAACGTGTATTTAGTATATGTATAAAGGGCATTGGTGCTAAAATGCTTCTTTATTTGAGATTGCACCCATTGATATTTCTTATAAATTTCCAACCAGACCCATTTCCCATATTATGTTCTTGATAAGTTCTTCTTCGATTTCCGTATCCCAGTATAATTGTAAAATCTTGTTCCTTACGTTTTCGCAAAATCAAAACGTACATCTTGCATTTATTGTCATCTCTCAAAGATATTTCTAAATGATTTATTTCTTTTTTTTTTCATAGATTACCGATACAAAAATATCGTGTGTATGTATGTTTTATTATTTACTTTACTTTATTTATTATGTTTTTTCATGCAGTTCATTGTCTTAGAAGAATCCTACCACATAAATTACACAAGAACATTCAGCATCACAAGCTACCCAAATTTAAACAATGTTGTAATACCTAATTTCTATATGACCATACACCCTTTGCAAACATATGACGCAGTTGTAAGTCGAAAACTCTATTTTCCTCCCAACTCTCGATGTCAGTAAACCAGCTTTTACTACAAGTACTGCAGATAAAATACGTAATTAACACACGCAATTATTTCAAAAGGGAAACTTCGTACGCTAGCTCTGAACACGCAAAGGTAACACTGGTTAATAGACTAAGAATTTCACTAGGCTAAGAAATTGCACCACTTAACACTTATTTAACATTTTCAACTTGTACTAAATGTACACTAACCAACAATTCAGTTAAAAACAAACAAGCTCAGGAAGGAACAGGGAAAATTACAAAAGAATCACGTTAAAGCTAGTAAACCAGGTTACAACTAGTAAAATACACATAACGTTAAAACTAAAGCTTACTTATCAACGTTGCGCTGTCATTTAAAGGGCTTAAAGTGAGCTTTAATCCATTCCTTAGCCAATTCATTATAACTAATGTTAATGTGTACGACTTATTCACGAAAAAATACAACCGGCCATGCAAACAGATCCGACCTGTGTAATTCCAAGAGATTTTAAGCAAAACAAAATACAGCTGAAACAGACGAAAATTCATCAGGACATTCTCGACCCTATTTTATTGACCGAAATTGCAAAATGTGTGGGACACTTACTCAGTAAAATGCCCGTATTATCCGCTAATGAATTGAAAATTTAAATCACTTGTAAATTGGAACCGACCTATTGTTTTCTTTTTTTTCTGTTTTGAGTATATCCGCCGGATAAACCGCTATCGTTCGCCTCTGCAACGGGGGCATTAATTGTGCCCTATACTATTGTGTTGGGTTGGGAGATAGATGAGGTAATATATTATTATGAGGTAGCCAATTAATAATACATTGTCTACTTCCAATATATTTATTGTTGGTTATTAATTTTTTAGCACGCTATTCATACATAAATAAATTAAAACGATTGTACTTTACTGACTATTTTTTTATTGATTTATTATTTAATTCTATAAGTTTCGGGTAAATTAGTCCATTATCAGGGACTAATTTATACTACAAACGAGTCTCTATTTTAAATTGCAACGATAGCATGATTCGCCTTATTTTTGATTTATTTGTTATTCCAGATCTATTCTTGTTTTTATTTATATGATTGTTCTTGTTATTATTTTTTAGTGACTTGTATAGAGGGGGGTTTGTCACGTTTGTTTGTTCATTGAAGGATTGTATATCATGCCTTGTATCTTTGATTTTGCCTATTTCGTGTGCTTCATATAATTCGAGCATAACTTCTTTTTTCTTGTGGTGGAGATTTTTGCACTTTTGTTCTGAGGTGATGTTTTGTTTGCGTTCTTTTATTTTCAGTGTTAATTTTCCACCTGTGTCTCCAATATCTGTTGCTCCGCAACTCGTAGAGTAAACCCCGCTTTTTCTCTAGTGTTTGTATTTTATCTTTGCTGTTAATTAGTGTAAAACTATTTGTGTTGTTGGTTTTAAAGGTGGTTGTTATATCTGTTCAACTATTTTTGCAATCTGTTGTTTCTCTGAAAGCTGAATGTTCTGTATTTTTGTCTGCGTTTTGAGATGTATTTTGTTCTATATTTAATGTTGTATTATTGGTTATATTATGTCTCCTTTGTATTTTTTGTCTCTATTTTGAACCCATTATTATCCATAACTTTTTGTATTATTTGCATCTCTCTCTATTTCACGTTTTGATGTCAATGTGTCGAACATTCTGTATGCAAATTAATTAAAGGCATTTTTTGTGCTGTGTGGTGGTTAGAGTCGCGTGGAATTTTTAATAATTTTATATCTAGAAAGTTTGTTTCATTATTTTCATTATTTCATTCATTATTTCTACTGTAAACTAGCGTTAATTTTAGGGAGTATATTGTTTATTTTTTCGTAGACTGTTTTTGTTTGTTGTGTATCTTTTCCACATTATATTGTTGTCATGTATGTATTTTGTAATATGTCACTTTCAACAATTTGTCCACGAATATACCCTCCATCTACAATAAAATACTTAGTGGTGATACCATCCTCCATTATAAATGTCTATTACTAAATTACTAAACTTTTCTTTTTCAGTGTGTTGTAAAGAATATTTATTACAAAATATAACCTGTTTTATTGCATTATTAACCCTTGACACTTTTCTTAATAAAACTCGGCTGTGGCAACAAATAAAAATAAAAACAATTGCTCGCTGAAAACCGGTCGACGTGTAATTGGAAAATATCGTTTACCAAGTTTTTTTCGCTCGCTGCATATTTACACCAATTCCACTAATAACGTCGAAAAATGAAATTCGTATTTGCCGTACGCGTAATAATTATTGTCGATCATGGTCCGCCGGTCCTGAAATAACGAATAAAATGTTACGCTATCTGTAGACCATTATAAAATTGGCAACTTGGATGTGAATTTCCGAGCTGTGTTATTGTTTGTTTTACCCCATTATAACGTGTAGCTTTGCAGAAGTGGTTTTACGGAACTACTATATTTTGCAATGAACGTTTTATTAATATTGCTTTTATGCAGTGTAGTTAATATTATCGAATAAAAACTACAGAACACTCTGCAAGCGTTGAATCACAATTTAATCTGGTTACTCAGCATTATTTTGGTTTTCACTTTAGCTTAATCATCAATATTTACCTATGCACATAAACTTCATCGCCAAAAACTTGTTACATTAGGGCACTGCTCATGTATTATTAATATTTATAGGTCCCGACAACGAATTGTGATCTGTATAGGGATTTAAAATTGTGTGTTTATAGATATCCTGTGTATAAACATAAAATGCATTGCAGAAACTGTTGATTGTTTGATGTCGGTAACAACTTAATTTACATACATCAATCCTGTATATCATTTTGTAAGGATAGTACACTTTAAACCAAAACAAAAAAAACTAATTTCAAGTAAAGCTTTCTTTAAACGAAACCGGTCCCAAGCCCCACAATAATTTCATTTCTGCCCTTTAATTTGGACAGGGGCGGGCTAACTGACCTAAATTTAGTAAGCAACGCGCAAGCGGTCGCGTTGTGTTCATTCCAGAGCATCCCCAGGGACCCTAACCGGAAAAATCCTGGAACTGTCCCAGGACGGGAGTCTCGAGGTCAACTTTAAAGTTAAGAATCCACTCAGGACTAACCCGTAACGACGGCTTCCCCTATAATTCAGCAGGTACGTGTCGAGCGGCCGGCCGCTTTATTAAATATAACCCTACGCCTGACAAAGGCATATCGAAATATCCGAGCGCGCAATACGAATATCTATCCATTCTGTGCGGCGTTCTCACGAATTCGCGGTAATAGAGATGTCTCGAGAACGGATAAGGACGAGTTCGCGTACCGCGATAAGCGAATTTAGTGCGCGGCTCGGGAAAAACGGCCAATAGAAGCCGAGAATCGATTCCGTATGGGACCTGCCAAAGTCTTATAATCGTATTTACGGTATTCGGGTAGTGGAATAACCCGGGAAATGGATTCGAGCTTTATTGGACGGATTGAACTTTAACTGCATCCTGCACTCGAAATCAATTCAATATCTTGTTAAGACCATTTCTAGATTGGCTCTCGTTCATTGGATATCGAATGCGTTAAGAGACTTTAGTATTATTGAGAATACGAAGGCAAGAAGGTTTAGTGCACCCTCTAACGACAATCACCAAATTTTGTGTACAATGATGTGTCACAAGACCCCCTTTGCAATTTGAAATTTCAAAGTTGATAGCGCTCGCAGCGCCATCTATGAAGATTAACATCCAAAATTTACACTAAAAAACGGCACACTTTATACCATTTGATACCGCTTTGGTTTCATGTTACTACCATGTTGGACCATTTACGTCCGCACTGTACATATGCTACTAGAAAAATTAACAGAACATAAATAAGAAAAGCTGCGCGATATCTTCTACATAGAACAATCAATATATTAAATTTAATAATGATTAGCAGTGAAAACATACCGTCCAGATTAGAATTACAAATAGTTTGAAGAATGTCACCGAACAGATGGGCTGTGTAGGTTTATACATTAAAGAGGTAAATGACATCTATATACAGAGGGTCCCATAATGCAGCGGAAAAAAATATTCTGTCCTATTCTTCAAGTGAAATTATGACGATTTAAAAACATTAAAAAACCTGCCCTTCAAATTTTTATTCAAGAATTTGGGGCATTTTACCCAATATCTGCAAAAGTAATCGGTCGTTTATAAGCAAACTTGGCGGAAATGCTTTCTTGCTATACTTCATTCGTTGGCAAAATTTAAACGAGCAACCCCTTATGCCAAAGGGTACAGTGCGGGGGGTGGAACAATAAAATGTTGACTTTTCGCATTTTCTATTATTTTTTATGATTTCATACTATAATATTGTAAAACAGTTAATTTTTCTTCTTTCGCGTGTCTTTTAAGTTCCTAAGCTGTGTAGTTTATTGGCTTGATATTATTTCTTGAATAATGTGATACATTATTTAAAAATAAGGTTACACTTATTTAATAAATAAGGTTTAACCTTATTTTTTTGTTTTATTTCCCAACTTGATTATTATTCAATAATCAAGTTCCTGGAAAATAAAATATTGTGCTTCAAAATTTATTTACCATTTAACATTGACATAATATTAAACAGATGGCGCCCAAACTTTTTATCTCTTCTTATCTCTGCTGTGTCACTCTCGAACTGCAGTTTTCGAAAAGAAATAGTGTATTGTATATGGCAACAATGGTTTATTGTTGCATTCCTGAAATTTAAACTAGAAATTCGCCCTTAGAAGCTTATAGAACAAATAAGATAGGATATATGATTTACCTCTACGCCAACGTGTTATTAATATAATGCAGGAAATCTTTATAAACTCTGCATAAATATTAACGTTTGGATCATCTTAATAACATGCTATTTTAAGAAAAAGAGGGTAATACAAAACGTGTTAGAAATTTGCTGCAGAAAAGAGATGGGTGGCAGAAAAAAACATTATATCCTTTGTAATTCCACCACACGCAAATGGAAGTGGAGCGTCAAACTAAAATAGATGGAAGACAATTCTCTTCAGCGAAATGGTTTAATCTGATTTAAAAGATAATGTTAAACAACTAAACTGGACAGGGCTCTTTAGGCTCTTAAGTCATAGAAGTAATAGATAAACAAAACAAAAATCATTTTAGTATTCCACCCCCATCGCAATTGCACCACTCTTTATCAGAAGTAGCTGCCCTAAATTTTAATATCAACAACAAAACGTTTTTCCTAAGTTTGCTTATAAACAATTATTAAGCACTGTCCTAAATTTTGGAATAAAAATTTGAAACGCCGGGTTTAATTTTTTTCTCATAAACTGTAAGCTTTCGGGGAATGTTAGAATAGACAAAATGTTTCGAAATGAGTTGTTGTACAATGTTAGAGTATAAGCAGGAAAACTCCACACCTTAACATTACACCCCATTTACTGTGGAGTATATATCATCATTTTTTTAATATAAAAAATGGTCTATAGTAAGTAACTATTTTTTCCAACCCAACAAGTTGTCTTAGTAGTTTTTGAAAAAATTAGATTTTTGAGAAGAATAGTCCAGTATACTTTATGGGACACCAGTATATAAATGCGGCGTTTATTCGTGTATATAATTTCATTAAGGATGCCAGCCGGATTTTTATTTGAAGCTCTTTAAGTCTGGTTGTTATATTTCTGCCACAATGTACAATTTTAAAATGAATCGCAATTGTTACATTTCATTTTATAAAACTTACATTTCTCTGATATTTTAGTTTAGTTTTATATATTATTAATCATTGTTTGGCTTGTTTTGATTGAACGAAACGAAGTAGTTTAATATTAATATATGACTAAAACCAGTGGAAGGTGTACCATAAAAACTGGTGGGGGCCAAAATGTTTTTTTGCTAAATTGTTTAAAAAAATTTTTTCAATGCATTTCTGTGGTGATAAAGCTTGGTAATTCTGTTGAATAAGAAGTTAAAAGTATCTTCTTTATTTTTCCATGTCAATGGAATTTTTGGGAATTATTCAATCTACTGATGTAGGTTTTGGAAACATTTCATAGAAAAAAATCAACTTTAATATTGTAATTTGTTTCTTCATTGGCAAATTGGAATTTATCTAAATTAAAAACTACTAAATTAAAAAAATAAATTCAGTTAAAACTATATGAAGTTCTGGTCAGTAGCTAAATTTATAATTATACCAAATAATTTTTTTTCAAGGAAAAAAACGTCTCCGAGACGGGACTCGAACCGCGGAGACATTTTTTTCCTTGAAGAAATTCTTTATATTTATATTTTCATCATAAAATAGGGGTTCTCCATTCTTCTAGTTTATCAAGTTTATAACAGGGTAATAAGTAGATTTTGGTGTAGGCGCCGGGTAGGTATTTGCCTGTATTAAGAAATACGTATTTAAAACAATTTATAACATTGGTATAAGAATGTGATTATACGGGGCGAATGTTATGTTTTCATATCTCTATAAAAATAGAATTATGGATAGAAACAACAGAGTATACAATTTTTAGCCTTTTATGGCCTGAATAATTATAAACAAATAAGCTACTTTTCAGAGTTCTGGCTCTGATTATGAGTGTTGGAAGTGAATGCTATGATTTTGAGCCCATATAAACCAACAGCTATTGATAGAAACACAAATAATTCGGCAGATATACGCTGCAAACAATTAAATAAACAAATTGTCCACTGGACAGAACTTTGGCGCTAATAAGTGAATGCAATTATTTTTGCACAAACAAACCAAGAACTGTTAATAGGAACTCCAGTCTCTCAGGAACAAATTTCGGCAGTTATACGCTATAAACCAATTATAAACAAATTAGCCAGTGGCCAAAACTCTGGAGATTATGAGTGTTAGGATAGAAT
>JAWQRJ010004755.1:0-10782 GCA_033557515.1 Diorygopyx duplodentatus
ATATCGCATGACATCAGAAAAATCGCTACTTCTATCAAATGCCACCCAGCTGCTGCATCTGCTGCATACGGCGAATGCTTCATAGTTAGATTTAACTTCCCCTAAGCGATACTCCATCTACGAAACCTATTTTGTAACATAACGTCACCATGTTTTGTGAAGTTGTGTGGCCCACTGCAATTTCTGAATAATCGAAATAGTGGAATCCAATTTATAGTGTCACTTCGTTCCCTCGAAAATATGGATCCAATTCGTCAACTTGAAAATTTTGTGGAAAACTATGAAGTTCCTACCTATATTTATTCGAATTAACTCTATAGGCTGCTTTAAAATGAAGTATCATCGTATTTAAGTAATTTATGGCTTACTTTTAAGATTATGAAACGTATCTATACTGCAGTAATATAAATGTGAGCTTAGAAACAAATTAGATTGCAAGATTGCCTACTGTCAGCTTTAAAAATGAAACAATAAAACAAATCAAAATGTAATTAGAAAAATTATTCATTTTGAGCACCGTTTCCTTCACCACACATGCGGCATCTGCGGTTTGGATGTTTTATGCCACACGGAATTTTGTAATTCTTCCATGTTTCAGTGGTACTTCCTATAAATTAGATTTTTAATGTACCACCACAGAAAAAATATCGAGGGGCGATATCCGGGGATCTAAACGGCCAACGAATTGGTCAGTGTGTGCCCATCCAATTTTCCCCAAATAAACAATTTAAATAGTCATGCACCGTTCGTGCGTTGTGGACAAGAGCGCCGTCTTGCTGGTAAATTATTCTCCTATAATTATTTAGTGGCATATCATCCATGAAAGATTCAATATATTCGCGGAAAATATGGACGTTGGCTCCGGTCGTTAGATTTTTCTGGTAGAAATGTGGTCCTAAAATTCTCCCATTTATGAATCCTACACAGATGTTTATACCGAATATAACTTGTCGATATTTATTTACTGTTACATTTGGGTTTTATGGCACCCAGTGGTGATGATTATAACTATTAAAACTGCTGTCACTGGTAACCTTTGCTTCATTCGTCCAAATTACTTTTAGCGGAAAATCCGCCGGTTCCTCACACTTTTCCAAAAACCAAATGCAAAATACTGCCCTTGTAAGATCATCACCATTGAACGCATTCATAATCCAGGGCTTATAGGGAGTAAATTTGTATTTTTAAAGAATTTTTGAACTCTGGCTTTTAGGGATTTCCGAAAGATATTGAATTTCTCTCAGGGAGATTTTTGGGTTAGCATTTACTGCCGCCAAAACATTTATATCAGATTCTTCTCTATTTTCTTTAAAGTAACTGCGTGGTTTCTAAACAATACAACATTACAATATCTCTAATATTAACAACAGATTCATCTACAGTTTCTGGAAAAACAAACTGCTTTCCATTCAATTTGCGTGTCATGAATCTTACTTGCTGAAGAGCTGAAGAATTGCAGCAGATACAACAAAAAATTTCATAGTTTTAGCTGCAAATTTGGTTTAGTTTGATTAGTAATATTTGATATTTGCAATGTATTCTTTATACACGTATTCATAGTAGAAAGTTCAATATTAGACGTTACGCCTAACGATTCAATATTTATTTAAACATCTACAAATAAAAGGTGATTCAAAAAACATTCCCAGTAAACAAACGTGCAACGACGGACGCGTATTTTCCATGCCATCTAAGATTAGAAATTCCCTTCGGCGATTGAAGCTTTGAATTTCGAGGAATCAACCGACCCGTTGAAGGGTGTCCACTTTGCCACCCCTCTGGCAGGTAGGACCCTGCTCCGGTATAGTCGATTCCTTTTTATAGAAATCTTGTCGACTTAGGTAATATTTCACGGTTTCTAATCTAACAACCGAAGGTACACGAAAAAGATTTTTAGGCAAACAATGGGTGGGACCGGTTTTTCCTATTTTTTTCATCTCTAACTTTGCGGTCGTCCAAGGTTGCTCCATATCTTTAAACTACATCGTTCATCTGTAGTCAAGTCCACTTTTGAAGAAGAAAGGAATGTATATATATATATATATATATATATGTATAAAATATATATCACTCATAAAAAATAGGATATGCTAGTTAACAAAAATTAAAAAAAATTAATCAAAAATTCCGATATTTAATTAATAATAAAAATAATATTTAAAGTTTAAATAAGCAGGTAATATTCGTAAAAAATCATTTAAAAATTTGAAAATTATAGATGGATATTAATGATAAAACAGGCCATAATTATTTTTGAATAAAGAGTCGTCTTAATTTTGCAAAAAAATACATAAATACTGTTGAGTCCACTTGTTCTTACACTTACGATAAATCATGTTTTTCGTCTTTAGTTTCATTTCCTTTTTCATTCTGTCCTCGTCGCTGATGTCATTTAAAACCGCTCACTGATTCTGCAGTCCGATGTCATATAAAACCCACTTTAAACGTGGGTTTTATATGACATCGGAGATCTCTTTCTTCGAAGACGATTATTTTTTTTTCAAAGCAGAAATAGAAAGGATTAGACATAAATTCTTAAAATACAGACAGTGAGCAGATGGTCGTGAAATCTGCGTTATAAATGTTTGTATAACGAGTAAAAAAAATGTGTATTTTTAGGATTCGCACGGTTGCCAAAATGGAGAGATATAAATTTATTTTTAAAAAGACACCAAAAATATCGCTACGCAAATTTGTACGAATACATATTTATGTATGTATTTAATTATTGCGCTACCGCAATTTTTGTTTAATATAAAATTGATGGAAAACGCGGTCGAAGCGAGAAGGGAAACGAATTGAACCCAATATGTCGACAGGCGAGAGCGAGAACATAAATTTGCAGGCCCGTATTACATATTAAACTGAGGACATCAATTCTTTATGACCAGGAAATGACATAAATCTATATATAGGGAATAGGTTGACGATTTGGGACGAATACGTTTCCGCGAATCCTCTCGGAAAGTGTTTAAACGAGGCGACGGTTGTATTTTTAATCGCGTTTTTATTCGCAGTTATGTCACTGGGTTCAAGAGTTTAACGATAAACGTAATTTGTCGCACATGCACAACTATACTGCGTAAACGGCGGTTTTATTAATGCAGATAGACAGTGACATCCGGGTGGGCAGTATTTCCTCCAAGAGGATACATCAAATACAACGCCATCGAATAGAAATGATTATTTTTTTTGTATCTATGATAAATTAAAAAAATAAAAGCAAGTACCAAAAAAGAAAGTAAAAAAAATGTACTTATACAGAGTGTATTTGCCTAGTTTTTGAGATACAAGGTGTTTAAGTAAATGAACAAATTTAAATCAAGTACTAAAAATATTTATAATTTTTTCCCTAGGTTTGTCTTAACATTAGCTTTCTAAACCGACAGCTAAGCTGTGTCATTTGGTTGCAATATAATTTAAATAATTAAATATTTAAACAATCTCCAATTTAAACAGTGCTCCAATTTCTGGACATAGAGATGCACCACTTTTTGGACACTGCTTCTAAAAACCAATCATAGATTTATTAAATGTTAAAAATAACTGAACTACTCGTGTTAACGAAAAATCAGCTTTGAAATTTTGTCTTCTTTTTTTGACTTAACATTTCTTTTACGACTACTAGATTTTGGTTTGGGAGCTTCCTGTTTCCTTTTGGAATTGGCCTCCTTTCTTTTCTCCAGTTCCATTTGTTTTTCCTCTCCCTTCCTCCTATTCTCTTGATTTTTTTCCAAACTGCGATCGCTTTTTTTCTTTTAATTTAAATCTGTCTATTTTTCTTGCTTGTGCTCTTTTTTGTTCCTCAATTTTATCCTGCTGCTTCTCCTTGGGAGTCGATTTGGAGAAAGAAAGGAACTCGATGGCAGTATTTTTGGTAATCAACATGAGCTTCTTCGTCGTCTCCCAAAAGTTCGTTATTTGATTCTTGAATGGAATCTTCAATATCCTCAATGAGCTGGAGATTTGCAGGTCCTTGAAAAATTACTGATCTATTTCATGCAGATCTCCCGTTTCTTGCAAAATCTTCTGGATGGCTTCGTTAGAATTTGCTGTTCATCAGTAGTTGAGAGAACTTCAAAATCATTGTAATTAGATAAAAAAAAAACTTAAAATATATCATCAGCATTTATGTTTTTCTCAGCTGAGCGACCCGAAAACTTCATAAGATTTTTTTTGGTGATTTCTAATTCCACTTGAGAAGAACTTTCTTTTTATTTCTGAAGGAACTTCGAATAACATTGTTAATGTTATTTGAAGTTCCTTTAGAAATGTTTACGTTTGATAGTTCTTATAAGCGATTTTGAACACACTTCGGATAGTCCGGGGCATTGGGATCGAAGAGGAAGAAGATACCACACCTTCTAAAGGAATTCTTGATAGTCTGAAGAGTTGTTTCTTCGACTGCAATCTTTAATATGGGCCCAATTGTTATTTTTTATTTATGGAGATGTGTTTTCCCTATGTATGTGTTTTTGTAGCTATTCTTCAATCTTTTCTATTCATCATCTTCAATCTTTGAAGATGCCCACATCTGCTGGCTGCAGTATGCTGACTGCAGCATTAGGTGGAAGGCAATATAAAATAGTTACATGTTCTTCGCAAAATTCACTTGTTGCTAAACAAAAATGTGAAGCATGACCATCAACAACGAAGAGAACAGGACGCTGGATATTCTTCTGCAATATCCAAAGAAAAAATCCATTGGCTATACCGGTTTCGGCTAAACTTGCTAGCCATCCTTCCGGGGGAGAATCCATTATTTGTTTGGACCTTCTTCATCCTTTGATCATTAGTGAAGGAAGTGGTTTGCTCCATATACAATAAGAACGGTAATGTTCTTTTTGGATTCACCAAATTCTATCATTGGGACATTCTAGGCACCTCTCTTGGCATTGATTAAACCCTTTTCGGGACATACAGAAAACCTTGTTTCATCCCCGTTAAAAATTCTTGGGGGGTCGTTCAAGGAAGCGTCTTCTTTGGTAGTTAATTGTGCAAATCCTCAAACCATTTTCTAAGACTTTCTTCCGTAACGATGGTTCTTCCTTCGGTTACTACTTCTGGAGTTCTATGAGCGAGCGATGGATTTCTTCTGAGAAAGAGTACAATCCATGTTTTTCCTGGGCGGCGATTTGTGAAAGAAGTTTCAACACCACTTCTTTCAACAATTTTCTTCACGGTGTCCTTAAGATCTTCATTGTCACGTGGAAAAGCACACCCATGCATCTTGATAAGTCAGTTTGTTACCCTAAGATCTCAGATCTCACTAGTTTAGGAAAAGTTTTTAGCTTTTTAAAAAGATGAACAAGACAGTTATATTGAAAGATATTTGACATCGCTTTTTCAAGTGCCTTTCTATGCCTTTCGAATGCTTCAAAGTGCTTTTAGAATGTTCCAAGGTGCTGTTCAAATTTTGGAGAATCGAATAAAATGTGCACCAACAATTTTGGAGACCTATTTTTCTCAAAAATGTAATTATAAAATGAAGATATTTCGCTATTGTATCAAACGTATCAGTACGTATCAGTTGGCGAATGCACTGGTAACTATTAAAAAAGGTACTGTAAATTTTTTGTATTGGTACTGAGGTGATTTGTTTGGCCCCACTTCTTAAGATTTGTCAAAAAGTTAATATTAAGTAAATTCACACTCAAATCGTCAAATAATAAAAGGGTATTTGCTTGACATATTCAGAATGATCCAAAGTAAGATTCTGCTACATTTGAAATCTGTGCTTCTTTGAAAAAATAGCTTTTTTGCATTATTTCAAAAGTGTCCAAAAAGCTGGTGCTGTTCAAAAAGTATTTACTGAACTTTTTTAAGTTGTTACTCTTCGGAAGCAGTTAAATTTCTTCGAAAGTAGGTGATATTTATAATCAGGGTCCGGATCTTTATTTAAATAAATATTTTCGTATTTAAATAAATATTTTGCGATTTTTGAGGATAAATAAATATTTTGGTTTTTTTTAGAAAAATAAACAAATTCTTCCTCATTTAATCTAAATATAATTCAATATTTTTCTTATCCTCTTCTTAAAAAAATTATGTGCAAAGAAGACGAGAATATAAATGGAAATACAATTTCCCAATAAAATTTTGAGAATCGCTTCCTGCCTGCAGTTGTAAATCTGCGAACATAAATACTATAGAAGCAACACCGTTAACGAAATCTCGAAAAGAAATCACTAATTACAATATTCATACACATAAAATATACTTCGCTCTGCATTGCTGCAGGATTTCCTTTAAAAATAATTTCCAACATTATAAAATGAACGTTTTATGTAACGAGAGAACGTCTTTATTTCGTTGATGCATCGTAAATTCGGAGAAAAAACGAACCGATAATTCGAAAGGTTGCCAAACAAAAATCTAGGCTATAAAATTTTACTATGTATCAAAAACAAGCTTTTTGGGATCCTTAATGAAGAAAAGAAAGAAGAAAATGGAGATTTTGAAGTATTAAACGCTTTGAGCCTTTGTGGAAAGAAGCTTCCCCCAATATAAAGCTTTGTTTCGAGATAATCGAAGAAGTTTTACTTTCGATCGCTTAAAAAAAACATTTATATGCAGCGTAAACAAATAATTTCAATATAAACTTAATTAATTGTAAATGATATCATTTCTAGCCTTTTGTGTATTAAAAAACTTTAGTAAATATATTGCGTTTTTAATAAATGTTCCACCTTTTTTCTTAAATATTACATTTCAATATTTCCCATTTTTAAATAAATAAAGATCCGGACCCTATTTATGACTAATGCAAATTTACCCGTTTTACTCCCGCATTCCCTTAAGAATAGCCCCATCAGATCATTTACATCTTTATTATTATTATTATTATCAATTTAACAAAAATAGGCGAAATCGTAGATAATTATGAAGATGTTTTAATTGTATAAAGAACAGTTGCTCTAATATGTGAATATGCTTCAGTTTTGAATATAAACCACATTTAATACCTTAACTTTTTCAAAATTTTATTCACTTTGAAACATACTGCATATTCAAAATATTTAATTTAATTAATTGCAAGTATGAACTCAAGAAGTTTATTTTCTTACTCACACTAAATATTTTTAACAAGATTTTATTTTAGACAAGATAAATGAATAAGATATACGGAATATATCTTATGGAAGATAAGGGAATTGTAATAATTAGGGACACTCTTGTGAAATGTGAAACTCGATTATCAAGAGAAGTTATTATATAAGTGATTCAAAAAAATAACACTTTAAGGATCAGGAAAAATGTTTCAAATAAAAGTTGCTTCATATCCTACTCTACATAGCAGAATAATAAGAATAATTTCCGAAATGCAGAATGTTACATTTCTTGTAGAGTACACTTTATTTCATGTTTTGATTTCTCGACGAACTGAAGAATTACTTTGTTAATCATGCATATTTTGCCTAAGGATATAAAAAAATTTTAAATTGCTTTCAAATTTTCATTAAACGTATATTCAAAATATTTAATTTTAATTTAATTTCTTACAAGTATGAATTCAAGAAGTTCATTTTCTTACTCACACTAAATATTTTTATCAAGATGTTATTTATTTTAGAGTGACACTCAAGATGAATGAATAAGATTATAAGGGAATAGTTATAATTAGGAAAGTCTTATGTGAAACTCGATTATCAAGAGAGGTTATTATTTATATAAGTGATTAAAAAAAATCAAGACTCAAGAATCAGGAAAAATGTTTCAAATAAAAGTTACTTCATTCATATCCTACTCTATATAGCAGAATAATAAGAATAATTTCCGAGATGCAGAATGTTACATTTCTTGTAGATGATACCTAAGTTGTATTTTTTTTAATCCCACATCTACCGCACATTCTTTCATGTTTTGATTTCTCGACGAACTTAAGAATTACTTTGTTAATCATACATTTCAACAAAGTCGCAATATTTTCAAATTTAGTAAGGCTTACTAAAAAAATTTTAATTGACTGAAATATTTTGCCTGAAAATATTAAAAAAAAATTTAAATTGCTTTCAAATTTTCATTAAATGTAAAGCAGTCAAGCGGCTATATTATGAAAACCTTGTAATATACTGTAAGCAGTAAACATTCAAACTATGATATTCTACAAATATTTATACTTCTTCATTTTAAATTAGTTACACTTAAGAGGGGCATTTTTGTTAACTAAGGCTTTTTGTAAGAAGTCGTTTAAAAGGTTTTTGACAGTTTTCTTTCTTCAAAACTAAAAAAAAATTAAAATTAAAACAACGTTTTTCGGGACCACAGGAACTTACTGTGAAAATATAAATTTATTATTTTTGTATAACTAAGCCAATTATTTTTTACAACACGAGGGTTAAATTTGGATTTATTAAATATAAACAATTATTTTTAACAAAATTTCGATCAATTTTTTTCTGCTGACGCGAAGGGAATTATTCCATTCCAAACATATGTACGGCCAAACCACTGTTTGCGTGTTTACGTCTAGGCGACCCAGCTACGTTGAGTCGTTGAGTTACCCCGCCTGCCAACTGTATCTTTGGCGTCAAATTAAAAGAAAATATGTGATTTTTTAACTATCATTCTAAAATAAGAACAGAAAATTGCCTACAAGTAAGATTATGCATCATAATTCGAAGAAAATTTAAGTTCTGTATATTTTATTAGTTTTGTAGGTATATATATTTTTCAAGTTTTCCATTAATATAGATACTAGACAAAGCAAATTGAAATGTATTGTTTTTCTTAAGACATGCATCAACTGGATCGTTCCCCTGTTATATCCATTCGAAGATATAACCCTTAAAAAATAACAGAAAGTCTAAAGTCCCATCGACTCGGGGCCAATATTTTGCTGGGAAGGCTGAAGGAAGTTGCGCCCAGATGGATATAGGGGGCGTTAGCGGACGTTTAATATCGCGCATTTCGATCCTGACTTATGTTTTCATATTGAAAATGGCTTCGGGGTGTATCTGAACTTTCAAATGTATTCAAAAAGTTGCGGGCGGAACTCTTTCTGAAATATTTATGTGCGTCCCGGCCTCCCTCTCCGGGAGACTATAACTTTCCTCTCACCCTGTATACTTGCGGAATAAATAATTTTTCTGCAATATTTTTTTTCTCGGTTCTTTTTTATATTTCTGTAGGCGAGGAAACAACGCTGCAGATAAACTCGTGGCTATGTGTGATATAACGAAATGCAGTTGCGATATTAGTTGGCGACGATAGTGCACATAGTTAGCAGATATCGAAGTATGTTGACCTCTGGCAGAAAATTATGTGACCGCAACAGTTCTGGCGACTAAGGCACATTCAGACGACTCAGCAAAGTCTGTTAAAAGACACCTTTTATGTCCTTCTCTTTCTAATTAGTGTCTACAATGTTGCTTTTATATATTTTTACTACGGCTGTTGTGCAATAATTTTAAATATTAAAATACGTGGGTTCCTAAAAACGTAATACCACTGCTTGAATTCAATTAATTAATTGATTTTGTTTGAAACCGAAAATTAATTAATTCAATAATTTAATGTTGTGTCTTCTGCAAGTTTTAAAAGTACAAAGAATGTTTTAAAAACCATAGACAATAGGCCGTTTCAGAATGAGCCTTAATTGAAAATTTGCTACTAATTAAAGGCAAACTGACCGTACCCGTATTAAAACAAATTAAATAATGAAGAATTTATCAAAATCCGGATGCCCATTAACGTGTCACATGATTAATTTATCCGCCAGGTTATTCATTAAAGCCGAGCGCTTTCGCACATGCAGTTTCTGAAAACTGAACCTCATAGGTGCCTGAAATTTTAATTAAAGCGTATCTACTTTGCTGCTCTTTCGTCAGTCCGCGTTCAGTGGGGTTTTTAAAACCGCTTTGCGACGCCTCTGAACCGTACTTTATACAGGATGGTCAAACTTCAGGCTTAGCTTAAATTCATCGAAATCCTCACAAAAAGGAGAATTATAGAAATCAATAAACAAGCTAAAAATAGCTTCTAATGGTCTACTAATCAAAATAATAGCTTTACGAAATACATTACTATACAGAAAACACTAAATATTATTATAATTCACTAAATATTACAGAAACGGTCGATTTCGATCGACCATTTTGTTTCTTAAAAACACACATTAAAAAATCAGATTATTACCTTAATTTGTATTTTGATTATGACGTCATCATCAATTCTTTCAGGTGGTAACTCCTATTTTGTTTAAATTTTGATAAACTTTGGTACTACTAACATAACTGTGAAAAAAAAGTAGATCTTACAGTGGAAATCTTTTGAGAACGAAAATGTTAAACTTTGATAATAAAAAAAATGTTCTGCAAAATAAAAACAATGAAATTACATTCACGATTTAAATTAGATGTTCAAAATGTTCACCATTTGCTACTTGAATTGGGTCGCTACATATATAATTATATTGTACGTAAATATTACATATTATTTTCTTTATCTAAAAATTAATAAAGATTCAACTTTTCTGGGTTTCATAGGCACGTTTAATTGTTTTTTGGCTATTCTTTCTTTCTATTTTTATTCTTGAGATACATCAAGTACATATAAACAAAAACATACATACAAGAGAAACATCATGTTTGAAAAAAGATTTTCCGTTTCCTTTTGGAATTGACTTCCTTTCTTGTCTTCAGATACCTTTTTTTCTTTCTCTCTTCTTCCTTTCTTTTTCAAGTTGCAATCGCTTTTCTTCTTTTAATTTAAATCTGTCAATTTTTCTTGCTTGTGCTCTTTTTTGTTTATCTATTTTATCCTGCTGCTTCTCCTTAGGAA
>JAWQRJ010004756.1:0-10782 GCA_033557515.1 Diorygopyx duplodentatus
AAATAATTAGCAAATAATGTTATGTAGGAAACTTCCCTACAATTCCTTCTATATTCTATTATTTTGAGGGAAATTTAAAAAATCGTCCACCTTATAGATATATTTTATATTTTCATCTTTCGTAACTTTGAGTACACATATCTCCTAAAGTAGAGGAGGTAGATAAAAGATCTTCAATAAAAAAGCAAAGACCAGTTAATTTTCTGTGAGAAATCGTCTAGAATATGTTCTTAAAACGAGTAATTTAAGAGAAAATAAAAAAATTGCAACACGATTCAGTTTTATCTAAAAAGTATTTGTTTCTTCATATAATCAAAGAAATCTCTGGAAATATTGGAGATACAAGAAAATTTGGAGATAAAAAATAAAGTACGAGTAATTGTTCTAATGAAGTTATTTTGGATTACGTAATTTTGAAGAAATATCAAAAATCACACCGGCAAAACAATTTTTTTTTTCTGATGGATGATGTATCTATTTTTTTGCATCTTTCGTAACTCTGATTAAAGATACTTGTTAAAGTAGAGGAGGTAGATAAAAAATCTTCAATAAAAAGGCAAAGACCAGTTAATTTTCTGTAAGAAATCGTCTAGAATAAGTTTTTAAAACGAGTGATTAAAATAAAATCAAAAAATTGCAGCACGATACAGTTTTATCTAAAAATTTTCTTTTTCTTGATACAACCAAAGATATCATCAAGATATATAATATAAGTAATTTATGGTGCAAATACCCTAATGAAGTTATTTTGAACCACGTCATTTTTAAGAAATATCAAAAATCACACCGACGAAACGACAAAAGCTTTATCCGTTCCCCATATATTTATAATGGGTGGTCTTCGGTAAACACGCCGTATACAGAGCTAACTATGTTTTAAGGCCATAATTGTTGTGGTTCGTTTTAGTCACAATATGAATGTAAGGATTCTGTAATTGTTTGTTGCTTAGAGTTAGTTATTTGTTAACTTTTGCAAAATGCAAAATTGTTTGCACCTGTTACTTAATATTATGTCGCATTCAATCTAAAATTAGGAACAACAATAATGTAACAAGGATCCAATGTTTAAATAACTCGCAAATCGCGTCTTTATACAGGCACGGAAAAATAATCTGTCATTTTATTCTCTGCTTTGGCATTATATTTTTCGAAACATCTTTTTAAAAACAAAATAAAAAAAGATGCAAATAAGCACAAAATATTAAGTCAAGAACAAAACGCAAAACGCAGTGCGAAACGTGACAAAACGCAGTGCGAAATTACAGAGGAACATAATATAATATAACACGTCTCAAGTAGGGTTACTTGAGACGTGTTATATTATTTTCACTAGAGTTCTACGAAAAAGAATAAACGAAAATATGGAAAAATTAGAAAAGACAAAATGTATCAGGCGATTATACAGTTAGGGGTGCCAAAGAAATTAATAAGACATCGAAAATGATGCTTGAAGAAACATAGAATGAAGTAATATGGATCGAGATGAAATCAGAAACTCTGAGAATAACTCCTTGCCTGAGAGACTGGAAGAGACTGAAGAGACTGGAAAAACAAAGAAGTAGATTTTTTTGGAAATTAATGCACAAAAATCAAATTCATGATAATGGGAAACCAGGAGAAGGAAAAAAACAACTGAAAATTTAGAAATAGAAAAGGGGTCCGAGGGAAGTATGTTTTTGTAAAAGTGTATGGTTTCGTATATTTGGGTGTACAAAATAAGCAAAGAGTGGAAAGAAGAATAGGAGATTAAAGGAAGAATTGCCAAAGGTAACAAGAAGTATGGAAGTCTAAGTAAGTTGATAAAATCTAAACCGATATCTAGGAAGTTGAATAATAAAAGTTTACAGAACTCGTCTACAGCCTACTCATCAGGTCAATGGTAACGTATGCTTGCGAAGCATGGGTTTTAAACAAAGTGAGGAAATAATAAAAAGATGGGAACGGAAAATCTTCAATTCTGGGAGGGAAATACACTGAAGAAGGAATGCAAAGAAGAACAAACGAGGAGTATGCATATTATACAACAAACCACTCCATATAAAAGCACAAAAATTACGAATGCTGTGCCACTTAGGATGAATAAGTGGGGAAAGAACAGCGAAGCAAGTACTTTTCAGGAAGTCAATAAGCAGAAAGAGAAAGGGAGGACTGAGGGCTTTGGAGAGGGGAACAGAAGGGACAGAAGAAATTGGAGAAGAATCAGATAAGTTTATTGCAATAACACAAGTATTGTAATATGTCTTTAGTGCCCTATTTGATTTTTTTATGTTTCTCTTTGCTCTAATAATCAAATAATTATTAGTTGATTTTATTGAATCTTTGCTCTTGAAAGATTTAGAAATAAAACCATATTTGCGGAATACCCTTTGATATTTTTAATTCTTTGTTGGAAATCCGTTCTTGCATGCTTATGTGTACCTAAGCATCTGAGATTGTTAAAATTAAAGCATGTCCTTTGTGAAGGACTTAGAACGGCCGTTCTGCTCTCGCAGCGCACCCCTTTGTCGAGATTCGCGTAAATCCTTTTACAAAGCAATTTAACTCGCAAACTGCAGCTCGCAGGAAAGCGAGTTCGCAGTTGCGAAATTATATACACGAGAAACGCGCTCTAGAAATGTCGAACCTACTCAAAGGGTCGCCATCGATTGACGCGTGATTACAGCACACCAAGGTTACACGACCCTTATGCGACTATGCTGAAAATTAAACATTGGTTGCGCAATTATTGGTAATTACGCCTCTGAGCATTTGATCGAGCGCTTCTGTTTATGCAAACGCTAACGAAGTGATTTGCGGAATTTGATTTGCTTCAGAGGTATGTATCTAAATTTCAAATTTTAAATCAGCTACCAAACTAGTAATGATCTTTTGAAGTTATATTAAAATAGCTAATAAGGGAACACAGAATTGGGAATGTTTCCATCGAAACGATTTTTTGGCCTATACCCCGAAAACCAGCGATTAGGTCGTTAAAAAGATATGAAACGTTCTTTTCTCAAAGAAGTCTATAAACTTACAGAGTTTCATTAAAATCTGAATTTCCGGTCCGCAGGTAACTGGGTTAAATTTCGAAAACTTACAACGAATTCATTAAACTCGTTTTTGGCTACAACCCAACATAATTCTTAACGATTCCTATTCATAAATGCCTTATAGAGTTTTCGTTATTTATGTGCCTATATTTGATAACGAGCAAAAGAATTCCGAATTTCCTAATTTTCTTTTGATGTTCTTTCTTTCTTCTTAGAATTCGTACGTACCTGAAATCATTAATGCCGAAAGTTTGCTGCAGGTAGAATTTCAAGTTCTACCCCTTACCTTGAATTTCCTACTTGAATATTAACTTCATTTCCCATCGCTGCGGTATTGGTCGATAATACAAACTTTAAATTTTAAATTCTCTGTCCCATCGCGAGAATACCTACCTTCACAGCCAATATAAAACGAAAACGGTGGATTTGAGAGTTATCAATAGATTGTCTTATGCTATTTTATAACTGGAGTATATTAAACTAACTACGAGATTATGTATTCTAACAAATTGATTACTGAAGTGCGTATATACTCGTAATTACACACTGTCAATATTTTATTGACTCCTAAATAAGTGACGTCATCGGATGGGTACGCAACAGCTGGGTATGATAAGACCCTGGTAAAAGTCGTAGACAGCTACGAAACGGTGCAAATAAAATATTTACGACGCAACACCGAAAGTAGTTCAAGAATACACGCAGTACGGCAGTAAAAGAACAGGGAAACGCCCTACCTGGAAATAATGTCGGCAAGGGAAGAACTACGGCACATTACTCATCCTGCCTACAGAAAAGCATTAGGAGAAAATGATGTGGCTCGAAGAAGACACCAAAAAGGTCATTACGAAACAATCGATTTTAGCAATTGTCTGGAGATAACTTTATTATCTTTGACCTAAAAGGGATGAAGTTTATAGAAAGTAATTCCGGATTTTCGATTGTTCCAGATAAAACTCTACGAGCTGTGGTCCTCAGCTGTCCCTTCTGATCAATAAGGTAAGGAAGTTGAAGATGTTTTTAATTCTTTGTAGGGAAATGTACCTAAATGGAACACATTTTACTACATATTATGCGTTTGTTATTTCTACGTAGAATTTGTAATATTGCGGAGGTAGGATTTTAAGTTAGTTCGCGACCATTTTAATATTACAGAGGTGGATCTAGCGTCGCTAAATTAGTGCACATAATTTCCACATAATAACCCAGCAAAATTATAGCCACAGCAGTTTTGTTCCAAATGGAAAGCACAAAAGCGATATAAACTTACACTGAAAGCAAAAATAATGTAAATCTTGAAATTCTGGGAAACTATATTAGTGTAATGTAGAGTAAAAATCGCTATTGAATTTGTGGTTGATTTTATTAAACATATATTTGTCCAAAGTCGTGTAGTTTCTGCTTCATGTGCCATCTTTTAAATGTCATTTGAAAGGATGAAACTTCCTGAAAAATGAATAGAAATAGGGGAAGTATTGATAACAGACGAACGCACAGATAGACAGATTGACCTAATTCACCGAGATGTACCAAAGTCTCACCATCAAAATGTTCGACCGAATGCAATACTTTATCTTATACCTTCCGGTAAAAGAAAGTAAAAGTTGCCATTGCGTAAAGCAGTCATCTCCGTCGATGATTGCAAGTAACATACAAGACACATACTAATTTAATTTATGGAATAATTAATTCTCTAATTTAACGCATGGAATACATCGACTATCGATATGTATTAGAATGTCGAATAATCGAACTTTTGTTTATAACTCAGAAACAAATCAAGTGCTCTAATTCTAATCTGAATTGTTATTAATTGATTATTTTAAAATTTATCTTTCAAGTTTCAACTTTGGTTTTCATAAAGTGATGATAAGCATCTTAAACCTAGCAGTTGGAAGGAAAAGAAGTTTTTTTCAAGGAATGTTTTCGAAAGGGCTTATTATTAACACATTTTCACACTAATTGGCTTGTTTGCTCTCCTTGATAATTTACGACATTGTTAGTTCTGTGGGTAGCGAACTCTGAATGGCGGTCGTGAGGAAAAGCGCCATTTCTCCCACTTCTAATGACTTATATGTACGAACAGTGTAGAAATAAACCGACTTTACACCCCGGGAAGGTCATATAAAAGCTTAACTGGCAGAACCATAAAGTTTTAAGTGCTGTTCACACATGTTTTCGCATTTTACGGCCTCGATCGACGAAAGCTCCTCGGTATTGCTGAAAACGTCCCCGAGAGCTATAAAGTCACTGCGCTTATTGAATTATTAATAATGTATCGCAAACACGGGATAGAAAAACAGTAATTTCCATATTACGACCTATTACTGCGGAGATTGGTGGTTCAATTAACGAAGCATAAAACTTGGACGTTTAACCTAATACGTTGGGGCGTGTTTACGACTGCCCGGGAAACCCTGGGTAATGACTTTCCTTGGGCCAAACCTGGATTGAATTAAAAGTTTATCGCGTGGTGCAGGAGCTCATGAATTAGTTTTAAAGAGCACTTTGGCTGTCTTCTTAAACATTAGTCTTCGATTTTACAGTTTAATTTTGTTTAATGTGAGCTTTTAGTGAACTTAAAGTGTGTACTTTTTAAATACAATGTAGAAAAGAAACGTACATTTTAAAATGCTAAAAGTGATCACTCTGTATTAAATTGAAGCCAAATCCCATTGTTTCAAATGCCTAAAGCAACTATCAGCAAGTTTCCTCTAATAGGTTTAATAGGCATCTTCCTATCATCGTTTCTGCCGATGATCAATATAAATGAAAGTATGTGAATCTTTTCCAATCGACGAAGCTAAAAAAATCATATTGGAATTTCTAATAACAATATATGATCGAAATATTCAACAAAAAGCATGCCTAGCTAAATATTTGCTCATAATAACTATTTTTCTTGTAATAGTACTGTATATGGCCACAACGAAATTTGGATATAATAAAAAATTGAACAATAATAAAAAATAAAATAGATTTGACTTTGTCAGCTCGATTGAATATACTAAGTTGCAGAGAATTCCTAATTATTTTCGCTAATATATTTTGATAATTTTTTACAAAAAGTCATTAAAAAATAGAAAAAAAAATAAAGTAAATAAACTAATTTTGAAATAATGACATTATTTGAAGAAACACAAAAGAACTCTTAAATATAGTCACAATGAATGAATCACATTTCGTGAAACAGTCTTCAACACGTTATTCTCTCTAACCTTGGCATTTCCATAATCAATTCTATGGACAGTATGTCTGTAATGCTAAAGTATAAGTTTACTAAAATAATCATTAACCAAGTGTGATTTTTTATCAGTTACCTTTTTAAATCTTTTTTAAACCGTTTTAAATAATTCTTGAAAAGACTTTTAGTTTTAGTACTTGGAAAAGTATTGTAATATAAGCTACATAAATCGTTGGTTCGTTAATTTTTATAGAATGAGAAAACATTATTTTTTAAGGGTATGAATTGTAACCCAAACTGTCATAAACTTTATTTAGATTTTTTTAATTTTAATTATAGTTCATTCATTATATTTAAATTTAAATTTATTTTTTTATTTGGATTATAATTTAAATATCTACCTTCTTCAATACAGTTTGTAGTGTTTTTGATGATTTTTGGAATATAACAAATAATGTCATCATACTATAATAGTCGGTTCCCACATATTAGATTTTATCGGTAACATTTAACTTTTTGCTTTTTCTCTTGGTATTCCAAAACATACAAGATAAATTCAATCTAAAACGCACAAACCTTGTTATTATTTACTATTAGTCAGGGAGTCTTTTTTAAGGTCTTAATGAAAACCGCAATCCATTACACGAAAATCGTATAAGTGGAAAACATGCAACGCGTTCAAATCGTGTATTTATGCACGAATCGCATGTTCAACGCAATTACTTCAATTAGTTCAAGTCTGACGTTCAAAATTCTATTACTGAAGTGGCGTGTGAACCGTAGTCCCTTGTAAACGTTAAACAATATATTTTGGCCAGTGTGCCACAACGAAATATGAAATGAGCTGAAATACTGGTTTTAATGTTTGAGTTTGTATATTTAAAATATTCTCCACATATATTCGCGCTGTTTTCCAAAAATAATGAGCATTTGAGAGTATTGATTACAAGTGATAATTTTTAAAGATATATTCATACCAACTTTGTGTTATAATATTGATTTTGATTTATCTTGATAAATATTAGGATCATGTTTCGTTTTAAAATACAATTACTAATAACTAATTTAAATTTATCGTGTGGTATATTTCATAGACCATACTTAAAATAATAACACCTAGTGGTAAATTTCATGGAAATACATGCAATATAAGCATCCATTTAAGTTTTATTGCACACATTACATTTACGAAATAATAAAACTGCGTGGTGTGGCGGATTACGTGTGCATAAAGTTTAATCGAGCAAAATTTCCTGCATCCGACTTTCCTGCATGTCTTGACCCCTTATAAATGTAAATTGGGTACACGCCTTGCTTTATAGGGTAATTTACCTTTAATGTCTTCATGAACGATTTATGTGTGCTTACACACCTGGCCATTATAATTTAAGCTTAATTAACAAGACAGGTACACACGCAAAAGCTTAATTGCGTATAATTAGAAACTAACTGATTAATACCGTATTTCACGCACCGTACTATTTTTTATAGTATCACCAACTTACACGAATTAATATCTTAAACGACATTAAAACCAAAATTTAATCAATTTGTGACAAATCTCCTTGTGGTAATAAAATTCTTCCTTGTGTTGGAAATATAAATTGTAGAATAGTTCCGCTCCGGTGCTCCGGTGCTTGAAACCTTCTTCGTCTTTAACATCAAGCTTATTTTCTTCACCGTTTCGCAGAAGTAATTATAGATGCGTTGCTTTGGGCTTACCAGGAAAATATCGAGCCTTGATTGGAAAACTTTAGAAAGGTTAACTTTTCGCATTTTAAGAAAATGCTGAAATAACGTGATTGAACTATTGATAGTATTGATGAATTTACTTCCTACTACTAATTACACTAGTCCTCTTGACGAACGAAAGTACATATAACTACCTGTAAAGCAATTTTTCTTAACTCACTGTCTTGTATAGGGTAGTTAATCTTTTTAAATTTCTTATCTTATTGCTGCTTTATAGGATGACTTAAAAATGCGGAAAAGTAATGCGGCCCGCTCCACCACCTAATTATTTTATAATATTATCTATTTTCGCAGATCGTTCAAATGCTAATCAATAATATAAGAAAAGTTTTATAAAATATATATATAGAAAGGTTTTATAATAAAAAAAGCTTTACATGCGAAATTGTGTAATAGCGCTGCAGCTAGAATACATTGTTGTGTAAAGTGCACCCATCTAATATTGCCGTGGGGATAAATATGTTGGACTATTCTTCAGGTTACATTCTACCTATTTAACTTATCCATACTCAAAAGTGGGTTGTAACATGATCAATTTCTCGAAAACTGCTTAGTCGTTTGTATCTAAATTTGTGAAAAATAGTGATCTTTACTATGGACCATTTTCTAAAAATATCACACGCACACTTTAACTATTCAAAGTTATAACGCAACACAGTTAAACTTTTGTTAAAATTTAGAATTTCCCAAGGAACAAATGTGGAAGATCTAATCGGTTACTTTGATGAATATATCAAATATTAATTATTTAGATATGACATAAATATAAAATAATATAAATATGCTCTGTACAAAGAAATCAACTTCTCAATGTTGACAATAGAAATCAGAAACTACCCAGAAGAAGAAAAAATCAACAAACAAATTATTACAGCCATTAGAAAAGAAGAAAACCTACATCATCGAAGCAAAGTATCAAAAATACATGAAGATTAAGAAAACATCACACTACGAAACCTACAAAAAAAGACATCATAGTTACAACAGAAATTAAAAAAATAGAACAATTTCTAGAAGAAAATTACTTTGTAGAGGTAAAGAGAAACCCTACCTAACCTTTCACAATAACGTCATAAAAAATACTTCAGAAACTTTAAATAAATATAATATCAATCCCAAAAAAGCATTACCTATGAACCCTATAACCCCTAAACTACATTTACTCCCCAAAATACACAACAAAAAAATGCCAAAAAATGGCATTCCAATTAGACCAATTATAATCTCCACTAATTCTAGTTCATTCTTTGTTTCTAAATTCTTAGTTAATTTTTTCAAAAATATAATTGAATATATACCTAAATATACTATAAAAAATCGTTACAATTTATTTGATAACATCCACAATTTAGTACTACCTTCTGAATTTACAACTTTATCATTTGATATTACTAACTTATACACTAATGTACCTATTAAAGAAACAATTTCCATAGGTACACAAATCATTAATAATCACGTAAACAATGATGCTAATAACTTAATAAAACTTTTAACTGCTTGCATTAACTAAAATCATTTAACAATAAATATTACAAAATGATTAAAGGTTTACCTATGGGCTCCCCACTTAGCGGACTTATGAGTGACGTTTTCATGAACCATTTAGAAGAAATTGTACACAACTGGAATTTCGAATTCATTAACAAAATTGCATTATGGAACAGATATGTAGACGATATACTAGTCATAATTAACACTACAAATATAAATATTATAAATCAACTTTATAATTTTATAAATACATTCCACCCTAAAATAATCTTCACCATAGAATTAGAAAATAATCGCAACTTAAATTTTTTAGATATCACTTTAGTAACATCCCCTCATACAATTAATTATGACATTTATAGGAAACCTACACAAACCGACGCTATAATCCCATTTAATTCTTTTCATGGCCCAACAATTAAAAAGTCAACTTTCATTTCTTATATACACAGACTAAAAAATACTCCTCTCAGTTTTAATAACATGTAAAAAGAGTTCAACATTATACAACAAATTGCTTCTAACCATGGTTACGACATCAACTAATTTAATAATATATTTCAAAAATACAATGTTAGACATAATAACTATACAAGGCTACCACATACCTATGGTATAGAAGGTAAACCTAAACCATTCTATAGAGTCATCACTCACAAAGGGAAAATCAGTAACAAAATTAAAAACATTGCCAATAAATTCAACATTTCACTTGCCATTAAAACAAACCATCATCTAAAAACATACTTAACAATAGTAAAGCACCCACCAAATTTCTAGGAAAAAATGGTGTATACACCCTTACATGTGGAACTTGCAATGCTACATATATAGGAGAGACCGGCAGAAAAATCGAAATTAGAGTTAAAGAACACTTCACAAGCGATAATTCAAGCTTCGGTAGATACAAAATAAAATTTTAATAAAATCATAAATTCACATTGGATAACATCAAAATCATTCATCAAATGAACGAAGGCTACTTAATGGAATTATTCGAAAGCTATGAAGTAGATTCATTTAGAAAAAATCCACCCTCAAACCTTACTGCTTAATGATCAATTGGAAAACAATATTTCACATATTTACCATTCCCTCAGACACCCTTTTATTAAGAAAATAAAATAAATATTTATAAAATTTTATTTTTCCTCTTTTCATTAAGTTTAATATTGTTTCATTAAAATGTCGCCATTAAAAGAGATACCAAGGAAAGCGAACTGTATATATGATGGCCGACTATTGTTGGATGCTGAACAGAGATTGTACAAACCGACGACAGTAAAAAAAGAAGAAGTTTGGAGGCGAGCCCAGTGGCAA
>JAWQRJ010004757.1:0-10781 GCA_033557515.1 Diorygopyx duplodentatus
GAATGTTGTAAGTTTTTTTTTAAATTCGGTAATCCGCATTTTTCAGTAATCCGAATTGGGTCCGTTTTAATTACTGCGGATTAGCGAAAACGCACTGTATATGTATTGTATTTTGATTAAGATTATGTCAAGAATGGTACAAATTCGGGGTTGCCATAGACGGTGAATGGGGGTTCACCGTCTATGGCTTTTACAAGCTACAATTCCTTGCATGCATTCATTTTGTAGACAATTATATTGTAAAACTTTTTTGTCCCGCATAAAATTTGAAAAATTTAAATTTTTTTCATAAAATGGAAGGTTTATTCAGAAAAAAAAGAATTTGATTTAAAGCAGAAGTCAGCATAAAACCTAAGAGCATTTCAGTTGTGCGGCCAGTGGTGCAATAATTGCTTGTCATAAATAAGTCGATAAAACTCAACTTATCTCTATACAAGACCGCCTTCTGAAAAAAATACACCTCTTTGAAGTTGGTAAAACCCACTATTTGACTTCTAGATCAATTCAAATTTAATTTTTTTCTGAATAAATCCATAATATTATAATTTTATAACAGACAAAAAGTTTTTTTGCCAATTTATTGAATGAGTTCTAGCTGCATTGTTATTCATAATTTTGGGCATCTGACAAAACATTCTTAAGGTACTTTTTGACATAGAATGTGATAGATATATTTATTTTTTTGTTGTGTTAACAGTTAAAAAGATATTATATATAACTTTCTTATTTTAAATGGAATGTTGTATTTTTCTTTCTTTACTCCGAACCCTTATTGATAGAGCTTTCCAAATATATATACTTTTCATACTTTATTGTCAGCCATTGATGAGAAATAAAATGATTTTGGGAAATTAAACTATTTTATACCACTGACCCAGTTAGCCTTGGAAAACAATGCAGATAGGTGGCAGGTAAATTTGACACTTCACAAATCAGTGCAATTAATGTCAGAGTTCCTACAACTAAAAGACAAAATATATTTATATATAGACAATTTATATTTATATATTTAATAATGCTAAAAAATGCGCCAAATTACCTATTTACAGCTAGTTGCGAAAGAATGGGGAAGGTGCATTAATTAATTAGTCATTAATTAGTTTACCAGCTACTAGTTTAAACATTTATATAATAGTAAAGTAACAATAGAGTAAGCAGAATGCAATTTTCGTAAATTGTTGTCCAAGGCTAATTCGATTCATAGAGTGGAATACATCGAATGGAATTTACGGAAATCGTTATATTTGTTATTAACTGTTATAAAGTATTAAAAAATACACATTTGCAAAGCTCCTTCAGTATGGGTTGTGATTAAAGAAAATAAAACACAGCGTTTCATTCAAAACAATGAAGTTGAATACATATTTTTAATTGTTAAAGGTATACAAAAATTCGGCAAATAGTAAATGGTGCATTTTTTTGAGAATTGTTGAAGTGGTTCCGGAAAAACGTTGAAATTCGCCGGGGGGAAATTTTTGGGTGAGTGTTCACTATCACCAGCACATTTACTTTGGATTATTTTTTAATCTCTTTCAGGTAAGATTTATTGCGTGATTTTCAAAATGCGCCAAATAACATTCAAGACGTTTAAAAATTCTTTTATAGCGTTGCCTCCGCTTCGGACATCTCTGGAAATACGTATTTTGTGCAATTCTATATTCTCTCCAGGTTAGCCGTAACATGTCGTATTTTTCATCATTATTACACATTTTGTTCCTTAGTTGTAGAAACTCTAACATGAACTACACTAATTTGCGAACTGTCAATTTTTCTAAGCCACCTATCTGCATTGTTTGCAAGCCTAACTGGATTAGTGGTATAAAATAGTTTAATTTCCGAAAATCTTTTTATTTCTCATCAATGGCTGATAATAAAGTATGAAAAGTTTATATATTTGGAAAGCTCTTTCAATAAGGGTTACGAACAAGTATAAAAATATATAGGCTTCCATTTAAAATAAGAAAGTTACGTATAATATCTTTTTAACTGTTAAGGCAACAAAAAAAATAAATATATCCATCGTATTTTACGTCAACAAGTATTTTAAGAATGTTTTGTAAGATGCCCAAAATTATAAATAACGATGCAGTTACAGCAAATTCAAGAAATTGACAAAACTTTAATTTTCATGGATATCTCGATAAGGGTTAGATATGTAGACAGGTGGTTTTCGCCAATGAATTCAGCTTCAAAAACAGCTTAAGACACCTGTATCAGATTTGAGCTATCTAGCACCAAAAAATGACTGCCCATTTAAAACCATCGAAAATGTAACCCTGTACACTATAATAACATTGTTTTCAAGAGAGACTTAGTCCCACTTCCTGTTTGCCCCTTTTCTGTACATTTCTCTTCCATTTCTTCCTTTGTCTAATCTGACATAATCACTCCCCTCCATCTGTTTTTATGTTTTTTTATCTCAGTTTTGGTCTTTTTGTCTGATCTTTTTGTCTCCTATGTCTACAGTCGTCCATAAGTTCAACATACCTAGTCCAGCTTAATCTTTAGAATTTCATGCAAGTCAGTGTCTACAAATGGTCTACGTGCCAAATTGAGAACGATGTTGCCAATCTGCTTGCAAGTTTTACCCCAGTGCGCTTCCGTGCACCCCATCATAGATTTTTATGAAGTTCAGAAACATCTGGAACATAGGTGTATCATACTAAATAGCGGTTGGTGTATCATACTAATTTTGACAATAAAACAGCTAGTCTATCAATCTGCCTTGCCTAAAAAGCCTCCTTGATCTACTATTAGTTTCACTATACTTTTTCCAAGTACTTTCTGGATGTGTCTTTAAAAAAAACGTTGCTACATCTTTTTCTTCTTTAACTTGGACCTTTTGCCTTGCGCAGTCGGCTGTGGTGTCTGTTCAACCCATCACCATTTCCTTCTGTTCCTTGGGAACACTTCCATTTCTTGAGTTGTCACGCCTCTCTGCAAATTCTCCTATCCTGTCTTCCATATTCTTCCTTGGTCTTCCTTGTCTTCTCTTATCATATCTTTCAGTCTCTACAACATACTTTGTTATTCTCTCTGGTTACATTCTTTGGCCGTGTCCAAACAATTTGAGTTGTTTTCCTCTATTTTTTTGCCATATTGGTTTTTGCTGTAGTTCCTTTCTTATTTCTTCGCTTCTAATCCTGTCCATCCACGTATGTCTATAGATTCTTCGGAGATATCTCATTTCTGCTGCGTTTATCATCATGGTTGATTGCAGATTCTGGTTTTTATCTCCATAGTTAGTTCTTTTTTTCTTAGTAGATGATTGTTTATTTGATAGTAGCTCGGGGTGGTTTTCCGCTCTGTTAATTACTTCTATAAAAGTAGATATGGTCTTGGGTTTGTATACGCTTTCTAAAAGATGCTTATTCTTCTTCTAACTTGCTTTCGACTATTCTAGTGTACATTTTGGCAACAACGGAAGTTATTGCGCATATTGCGCTGTAGTTCTCACATTTTTCCCCTATTTCGTGTCTTATAGGTTTTGGTGCCCTGTTGTCACTCCAAGTGTTCTTGAACATTTTCTTTATGAATATCTCCATTTCTTCTCTGCCCCACTTTATCAGTTCGGTTCTATTCACTTCTTCCCGTCTTTCCTATTTTAATTATATTTATTGCTTCGATTATTTCCTCTTGGGTTATTGTTACTGTATTGTTTCCTATATATATATTTTCTGCTCTATATTTTTTCTCCTCCTCTTCCCTCCTTCCACTTCTTCCTTGCGTCCAACTACTTTGAACTTGTCTTCGCAATAATTTTTCCATACTTCCAATATGTCTCTCGGTTCTGTTTTGATTTAATTGTTTTTATCCTCTATGTACCATATTTTTCCCCTCTGATTGCTTCTCAGATTATACTTGCTACTATTTGTTTTGAGTTCCTTCTCAGGTTTTTTGCGAAATAGTTCCTCGTTGTTCTTTTTGGCTTCTTCTTTCCCTTCATCCCTCTTCTTTCTGTATGTTTTTTTATCTTCAATTTTCCCTGTTTTTATGTATTTTTCCACGGGATTTCCTTATATTTTATTTTAATTTTTACCTCCTGATTTACTACCATTTACTACTTTTCTTGTTACTTTTATTGGTCTTATTCCGCATATGTCGGTTTCTGTTTTAATCATTATATTTTTAAACTTCTCCTTAGGTCACTGTCATTTGGGTTCATCATATGTATATCCACTCTTGTGTCTACTACTACATCTTCTAGGGCGCTTGTGAACGAAATGTAGTTGACTTTGAGAACTGCTTGATTTTATGAAGACCTCTTCTGCAGGTCTTCATAAACTTCTTCTTGAGTATGCAGATGACCTTAACGTGATGGAGCGAACTTTACAAGACATAAAGAAGTCATTCTTGAAAATCTGTTTCATTTTCAAGCACGAATAATAGGTATCGAAGTTATTGAAGAGAAACCATAGCTGATGGCAGTGATTATAGAGATGGTGAAAGTCAAGAGATAATCAAAGGTAAAAATATGTAAAGCTTTTATCTTCAAACAGCAAATCTTTCTACCTGTAGGCAGCAAAATGAAGGCTGGGCAACTTCATAAATGTACGCTGTATGCAAAATAACTTTCGTTTTCTTCAAAGAAATAAAATATGGCGTTAAGTCACCATTGCATATTTACGTTATTATATCTATTTTATCGTGAAGTTAAGAGTAGCAAGAGATATTGCTTTCTAGAAAAATCTTATGAAGTATTACGCTATACATTTTCAGCTTTGCATTTCTGCAAAATTATCTTCGTGCTGCGCGAATAGCTCGTATGTAAATATATCCCGCTGTACCATCCCTCGTAAACTAAAACGTCCACTATAACTTGTATAATTCACCTCATGGTCTATGACACGTTACGTGGCGTAATCCGCTTAAATAAATCATCTGTTGCGTGGCCCTAGTTAATGGAATTTCCAGTAAAATGGGCATAACATACGGACGCCTTTAAAACGTTCATTCATAGACAGAGTTTGAACCTCTATATCCGCGACCCACATTAGCATAACCCCTAAACTGCGAGCAGCAGAAGCAGTGGCAAATTTGAAAATGCGGGAACGTCCGTCGTTCGTTTGGTTGTTTCGCGTCATCGTATATATCCGACGTATTTTCCGTTTATTAACCTCGCGCGGGAATGGAAGATGTTCACGAAAACGCATAAATTGTGAAGGTAATGTCCAATGCTACAGAGACGTCTCCCGGCAGCACTCCACCAGCGACGTTCAATTTATATCATAACGTGAGCAAGCGCACTCCAAACAGAAACGAATAAACTTCAGTCATGAAATGCATTTATCATTGCACTGTAGTTTTATGGCATGCTTCGTTTAATTATCTATAATTCTTTATTCGTAGCATGAAACTTTCATTCTACCTCTAGTTTCACGTTATCGGAAGCTTTCTGTCTTCGTACATCTTTTATTGTACTATTACTTCACTTACTAATTATTAAACTTGGCATTCATTCCTAGATGACTTCGAAGAGAGTCACTGCTTTAACCTTGGTTGTATATGCCAAGGTAACATAAAAGTTAACTTTGAATTTTTAGCACAAATTGTTAGAAGGTTGGTATATTTCATATAAAATAATATGAATTTGATATTTATTACAATATTATAGTATCCTCTGAATCGCTATCAGAATTCAACAACAACGTTCTAACGTCATCATCTAGCTCCCTAATGGATGTAATACATACTTTTTTTTCCTTTTTATTTCCATATCTGTTTCTGTGTATTAGGTGTATCATTCTAATGATGGCATGCATGGACCGAAATCGGTAAACTAGTGAGTAACAAATTTTTCCATCCCAAATATTTAGTAGGTAAGTAATTAGTCTCCTATTAAAAAAATATACCTTCGTATTGGTTTAACCGAATTTAGCCGAGTGGACTTTATTGGAAAGAGCTTTTTCCATTTAATCAGACCCTGAACAAATTAAGTAATTACTAGAGGGTAATAGAGCTCGGCAGCACGTTTTTAATTAATATTTTAAATTGGTGTATAATTGTTAAATTCCAATATCGCACGGTTAACAGTTAAGTAAACTTTTGGGCTTAAAATTGACTGTATCAATGTTCCAAGCCTGGCAATCTACTTAAGAAATACCTTGTATATAGCAGGGTCTTTGTCTTTGTAAAAAAAGAAAAACTGGCGGGTTCATAACTTATTATATTAACTTAACTTGTTATATTACATAATTAAATTACTAAATTTACCGCTTTGTAGGTGTCTAAACCGAAACGTCACTAAATTAATTATAAATTTACAAACAAACGTCTTGGTAAATTCATAAAAGCGCATTTGAAGAAGACTGGAAGAAGGTGAGGTAGAGGGAAAAGGGCATCAAATCACATAAGTGCTTTTAAATATTAATTTGAATTTAATTAAACACACTTGAACAGCAGTGATTCGAGTTATAAAAAAAAGTTATAAAATTTCATGAGCTTGATGATTAAGTTTACTACTTTTTCTTCCGTTAAAAAGTGCGGTTTCAAGTTTTTCAGCATGTGTTTTTTAAAATTGACTTAATAAAGTGTGCAGTAAAATAGTTTACACAATTTCCACTGCGTTCTTTCGTATAACGATCGACGATTCCAGTCAATCGATGAAACCGTTGTCCAAGAGAAAACACCGAACAAAAAGCGGGCGAATACAGAAATAAACATCAATAAATCATTTCGCGGGCAAGAAAGTCTTCTAAGCAATGCAGTCCTTCAACTGGATCTCGTTAATCCATCACCGAGGAGATCACCGTTGCTTGTACCGGCACGCACAGATACCATCTGAATAATAACCATTATTAGCTTCATAAAATATCGTTAGCCACCTCCTAATGGGAGAGGACGTGATCTTGAACAGTTACGAAGTGGTCACGTCAATTAGGGCCAATCAATCATCCTGTTCGGACCGCGGTCAATTAAAGTGGAACCAGTCTGGAGACCGCTCCGATCTGTCAAAGCAGAGCCTACTTGAACTTCCTCGGTTGTTACGCAGTTTTTACGTGTCATTTGTCCGCAGTTGGATTAACTGTGCGCGGGTCTGCATGGAAAGCACGTACGGCGAAGAATCGGTGTCGTAAAAAGAACGGATAGAGTTTAAAATATCGGTTCTCACAGCTGGGTTGCGGTTTTGCGTTTCTAAGCAAAACGCACCTAGCAACTCGTGCAGCGGACTGTGGGAAATTGTTCTGGCAATTAGAAGAAATTATATATCGGATTCTCAATAGTTAGGAGTTGTCAACACAAATCATTTTTATTCAAGAAATTATTTACATGCGAATGATTATATGCCCTAAAATACTAATTTAAAAAATTTGATTGCTTGATATGTTTTTCCAAATATTTGGAATTTTGTGGAAATGTAGTAGTAATGTTAATAATTTAAAAACAGAACATTTATTATCCCTTTTTACATCAAACTCACCCCTGATATGTACTAATTGATTAGATTTCTTGGCAAACTGGCGAAAAAATTCCTAAAGTATGCAGGATGTCCAAAAATTAAGTCTAAATAATAACAAGTTTTAAACGGTAATAACTTGTTTAATTTAAATGGAACGCCCTACATTGTATGCTAAGAATAGATTGTAAAATTAATAGGGAAGCCTAATAGTATTCTATTGAAAACTATTATGCTTCCCTATACCTAACTCTTCACGTTTTCATGGAAAACGCATATTTTTCAGAATGCAAACTGATTTTAACAAATATAATATTTATCAGGTCACCTATGGTATTTTTACAAGGCGTTCTTTTATTTATCAGTCATTTATGTTTACGTGAAAAGTGTTTCGGATCGATATGATGTTTATTCTTGGAGAATGTCTGCAAAACAGCTTATTGGAATCGCGGATTTGTGCTCAAAGATTTCCTAACCGAAAACTTTGTGCATAAATCCGCGCCATAAGATTAAATTTTGTATGTGGATGTTAGACAAAGTTGCAGAAAACGAAAACTTTTTTAGTTTTGTTCTGTTTAGTGATAAATGTATATTTCACAACAATGGATCCGTTAACAAACATAATTTTCATTACTATTCTGATTCTAATCCGCATCAATTTAGAATAATTAATAATCAACACAGTTCGTCAGTGAATGTATGGGGTGGAATAATGGGAGAAGATGTAATTGGTCCTTATTTTTTCAGAAGTGCTAACAAATGTAACTGGGAGCTTTAAAAAATGGATACGGTTGTATTTGCAGTCGGACGGTCGTCATTTTGAACATTTATTATAATGTATTTCCACCATTTACTATTATTTTATTCACAGTTTAAACTAGTACCTAAATAATATTTAAAATATTGTTAATAACCTGGGGTTTGTAACAAGCAATTCTGACTTGTCAAAATACCTTAGGTGAGCTGATAAATATTAAGTTTGTTGAAATCAGTTTACTTTCGAAAAAATGTACGTTTTCCGTGAAAACGTGAAGAGTTAGGTATAGGGAAGCACAATAGTATTCGATAGACAATTAAATTTTACATCCATTCTTACCATAAAATGCAGGGAATTCTATTTAAATTAAACAAGTTATTATCGTTTAAAGCTCGTCATTATTTAGACTTAATTTTTTTACAGCCTGCATACTTTAGGAATTTTTTGTTCCAGTTTGACAAGAAATCAATTAATCACATCAGGATGAATTTTTCTGTTTTTAAATTATTAACATTATTACTACATTTCCTGAAAATTCCAAATATTTAAAAAACCGTTAGGTTTAGGTGAGGTAAACCTTAATGAAACTCAGTATTATTTTGATCGTAGAAACTAAAAATTAAATAATATACAGGGCATTCCATTTAAAAAACTTCAACTTTGATACGTTTTATGTTTTTAGAACACCTTGTACATTACGAAAATAATTTTAAAATGTACCGCCAATAGGCTTCTAACCACGTCTAAAATAGTTTTCTTTTTAATCAAATACTGTAGCCATGTGTCGATATCTTTTCGAAAATCTAAAGCGTCCTGTAAAGAATTAATAACCTTATCAAATTTGTCATAATCTGCGAACAGCAGGGATTAGCAGTTTAATTAATTTTACAGTTTTAAGAAGGTCGTCTATTAACAGCAAAAATAATAGAGGTCCCAAATTAGATCCCTGAGGAACACCAGAGCCATAAAAATCATAATCAGTTCCCGGATTGGTACAAACTGTCTCCTATCAGCTAAATAACTGCAAAAAAATGGTAACAAGTTAAAGTTAAGACCGAAAGCGCTCAACTTGTACTTCACAACATCGTAAATTGGTGAATTTTAGAGCAGCACAGAATGTATTTTTGTCATGATTATAAAAACCTTCAACATAAACCTTCAAATTATTGTTTAGAGTTGTAACTAAGTGAGGACGATCGAACACATACATTATCTTTTGATTATTAACCAAATCAACTGGTGTGGCTCAATCACACGACTTTCTCTCACTTAACCCTTCGACCTTCTCTACATGGTGCGACTTTGGGCAAATATGTGGTAATAAAATCGATCAAAAATTTGACGGGGAATTCAAAAATACATTAATATACCCTGTGTCATTTAAAAAACAACACATTTTATTTAACCAGTACGTTTTTGTAACAGTGTAGTTCCAAATTTCGCCACCGAAGCCGCCTAGATGGCGCTATTACTGTAGATAATTAATGTAAAATATTTTTACCTTTGCCCATTCTTCAGACATTTCATTTTTTGACCAGATTAGCTTAATTAGCTTCCAAATTTTCTCTACTAGTTCTTTTCCGTCGTCTTTTATCCTTCTATTTGTATTTCACCACAGCCAGCATTTTTTATACGGTTCACAGTCGATTCACAGTGCGATTCACAATCTCTTTTATGTCATTTCTATCCTTTCATATTTTTTAATGCTGTACAAAGTAATGCAATTCCTCTGTAATCTTCTTCTTTAACTTTTCTTGTCACCTTTCCCAAATATTGGCAACATGACCTACATATTACAATATACTAAAATTCCAACAATTACAAAAAAAAAAGATTTAACTGCACGTTTCTGCGATCTACTAATTTTTCTAAAGACATCCGTCAAATCAGAAGTAGAAAATATTAAAACAATTAAAGAGAAATAATTCGTTATATTCAGAATTAATCTTAATAAAATTAAGTGGTAAGGCTACTAATTTTTCCGAGAAAAAAAAATAAAACATAAAGAATTGTTGTAGAAGTTCAATGTAACAAGATGGATTATTAGATTTAGCCATTCTATCTATTGCAGGAGAAAAACCTGTTGTTTGACAAAAAAAATAATATTATATATATTTTTGTACTGTATCTCTTTTTCGCTTTGCATTTACATTTAAAATAAAATATTTGCTTAGTACTTTTATTTGCGAGTTATTAATTATTGTACCCCATCTTCCTTATATGTGTACTGCTCTGTTACTAAAGATAGATACCCACATAATGGTCCACTTACAAGGGAAGTGTCACACACCGATTTCGATGCAATTTGGTAGAGCGATAGAATGGATAAAAATAAGGTTTACGTATATTTTTATACGTGCCCTAAAAGGCCCTGGAGCGAGTAAATAGGGTTGCAAATTGAGGGAATTTTGTTTTATTCCCTTGCATTTTCAAAACGAAAACTGTTATCGAAATGTGGTAAATGCAAACTGTATTCATTTTTGAAGAGCTTTCGTTTGATATATCACACATATACTAGTAGGTTAAAATGGGTAAACTACCCCTAGTTTTTTGGAATAATTTAAAAACTACCACATCGATTTTGGCGGCGTTAAGTATACATATAATACGTTTAAAAATATTAGTTAC
>JAWQRJ010004758.1:0-10781 GCA_033557515.1 Diorygopyx duplodentatus
TTTACAAATTTTTTTTTCATCTCTTTAATAATCTATATATATATATATATATATATATATATATATATATATATATATATATATAATTTATTTTTAGCCGACAGGCTGTAATTTTTAAACGAAATACATGGAGAAAAACAAAGAATACAACAACAAGCCTCGATAGCTCAATTATATTAATAAGGTATTCCTATACCTAAATACTTCCGTTTTTGAGTTATCTTGAAATTTAATATTTTTACAGTTTATCCCCTAAACCTTTGGCTTTTATTTGCATTATTATCGAAGCAGAGTATTTGAAAAATTTTGTGTGCTTAGCTTAGACATGCACTAAGACATTCACTGATCGTTCGTGCATTATTTTATCACATTTACAACGTAATCATTATGTCAAAATATAAATCTCTATTTCATCAATTACAAAGTAAAAAACATCAAGATTTTTAAATGGAACAGCCTGTATATTAACACTCTATTAGAAGCAGAATAGTACCCTCTACAAATTTGTATTGGGGTTTCCTATATCCATCTTTAGTAGTTTTCGAGATATCAATAACTTTTTGTTAAATTTATTGAGGATTTCTAAATTTTTTTACCAGGCCATGGTTATTCTTTCACAGTTTTTTTATAGTTTTACTTTCTGGTAGCATACGTTGGCATTAATTTAATTATTACGTGCAAAATTCATTCTAAGCGAAATATGAAGAACCACTGTTCAAACAGTGATATTTTATTCTTCATTTATGAAGAATGTAACCAAATTCTACACAGAACGTGTCGCACTTTTAATCAAGGATATCCTAACCTACCACTTTCAACGAGAAAGAAGTTTAGGCTGATAGAATCCAAATTTGAAGAGCGGCGTCCATGGAGACGAGTAAGTTCGAGAAGAGAAGAGGCAGAGTTAAGCAGAAAGTCCCAAGTCTTATTACAGGTAATGAAGAAAAAATAATAAAATTAATGCGTTAGCTTATTTCAATGTCTACCCAAATTGCTCTAATCCAGCGGATTGTATGGATTTAGGTAGGTTTTTAGTCGATAGTCGAGATATAATTCTAGTACTATGTATTGCTAATATTTTTAGGCATATCAAAGACTTCATTTCATAAAATCCTTCATAAGCATAAAATGCACCCCTGCACCTACAATGTTTTACATTCTTCAAATCCTGGGGACACTCTAAAAAGAATTGAGTTTTGCGAATTGCTATTGATGAAGCTAAAAGAAGAATTATTTGGACTGCCGAATCTAAATTTTCAAGGGATGGAATAATTAATAGGAAAAACTTACATTACTGGGCTGCCAAAAATGCTTATGCCATAAGAGAGGCACAGTTCCAAATTATTTTTACGTTTTTGTTTTGATTATGAATGATGAAATTAGTTATAATTGATAATTTAACAGGTTCGCGTTATTTAGAAACTTTAATAGGAACAGTTACCGACTTTTGTGATAATCTTCCATTAAACATTTTTCGAGACTGCTGGTGCCAAATGGACGGTGCACCGACTCATTCATTTTGAGAGGTTTACACGGTATTCAATGGGATCTTCCAAGATAGGTGGATTGGTAATAATGGACCCTGGCATTTCTTGCCCACCACGAAAAATTGAATTTATGCTACACCAGTGCATACCGGCGAAGACCTCTTGAAGGATTGCTATTGATGAACTTCAGCGCCATCAGATAAAAAGAGTCACTACTACTGAAGTAGAAACAAGAATAAACGTTGTCGTAGGCTTTCGCGGCCGGTGTTCAATCTTCTTGGCTTACCGGTGGTTGTCGCGTCGGTGAAGAAACTCCCCGTTGACGTTTCGCCGTTCATTGTAGACGGCATCTTCAGAACTAACTGATGGTTCTGAATTATCAGTTAGTCCATCAGTTAATCATCAGTTAGTTCTGAAGATGCAATGAATGGCGAAAGATCAACGTAGAGTTTCTTCACCGATGCGACGACCACCGGAAAGCCAAGAAGATAGAAACAAGAATGTTAAAATGCCTTCAGTAGAACGATGACACATAAAATACATTTGAATGTAGGAATTTCCTTATATTTTGCAGTTCTTAAAACAATAACTTAACTTTGTCTTTTTTCTAAAATTACATTTTGTCATAAGTGGTAGGTTAGGATATTTATCATTAAAAATGCAATATGCGTTATCTAGAATTTTGTTACATTCTCCATAAATGAAGAATAAGTTTAAAATATTACAGTTCGAATAATGATTTTCAATATTTCGCTTTGAATGAATTTTGCACTTTGTAACAATTAAATTAATGCCAACGTACGCTATCAAGAAGCAAAACTAGTCAACTGTCAAATAATGATCATGGCCTGCTAAAAGAAAATTAGAAAGACACAAAAAAATTAATAAAAAGTGATTAATATCTCGAAAATTACTAAAGGTACTATTCTGTTTCTGATAGAGTTTTAATATACAGGCTGTTCTGTTTAAAAATCTCGTGTTTTTTTTATAATTGCGTAAAGAGGGATCTACATTTTGATCTTGTATGTGATGAAATAATGCACGAACGATCAATGAATGTCTACCTAAGCCCACAAAAGCTTTCAAATATTATGCTTCGATAATTCCAAATATTTAATCCCAAAAGTTTCAGTTATACACTGTAAAAAAATAAATTTAAAAATAACCAAAGTAGAAATAAAAAAACGAAATAAAAATCATATCATTTCATTCAAAATAACAAAGTTCATATCAACTTCCGGTTACACAGAAAAGATATTTGTTTCAAAATATTTTGCTCTAAACGACAACAATGAACTGACTCCAGTTACAAAATCTTATATATAAACAAATAGGGGAACCTCAAAAATGTTATCGTCTCGTCGTCAAAATAATAACTAAGATCGCAGCTATAACAAATTCAAGAAAATCGCAAAGTTTGTTTTAATCTATAACTATGTCAGATTTGTGCTATCTACCACCAAACCATGAATTCCCATTTAAAATCATCGAAATTGTTATAAAGTTAGTATACAAAGCTACCAAACATTTTTGGAGAACAACCTTGGTTTTAAATGTGTAATTGCCTAAAATTTTTTATGCAAAACAGTTATCATATTAATTTAACGCACTTCAAGAGAAAGCTTAACAGCCTAACAGGATCAACGTGTTAATGAGACATTACAACATAGTCTTAAGTTACAGAATTGTACCGGTCTGTGTAGTTTTACCAACAAAGGTTCAGAAAGCTTTTACAAACCAAAACCATTATAAAAACGATCCATTATAGTGCAAATATCTGAACTCTGGTTTTAACTACAGTTTCGAAATGATGCTACCGGAAACTAGTTTTTACCGCGTATCTTAATTCTAGTACATCCTGCTTAAAAATATGTAGTAGTAGGGAGATTTATTTTCTATACAATGTGTACATTTTTTTTCAAAATAAAATAGTTTATAGGTTACCTGAAATAGTAACCTGTAAACTACTTGACTTGCTACATGTTAATAGAATTACTTTTTTTTGCCTTTGCATGAACATGTAGCAAGTCAAGTAAACGCACAGTGCGTTTAACAGTTTTAAATGAGTGGGTGTGGATCACTCACACGGCTTTCTCTCACCTAATCCCCCGATCTATTTTAGGAAAATAACTTCTAAACGGTGCGACTTTGGACATATGTATGTTTAATAAAATCGACCATAAATTCCATAAAAACGTCAAAAGCTTGATTGCCAGCTAAAATAACCTACTTATACGGTCGACTATTCTACACTTAAACTTAGGCAATCCAATCTACATAAGCGAAATTGTATTGTAATGTTTTATTTTTCTCCCGAAAACGAAAATGTTTTAAAGACGGCTGTGTTTAGTTATTATGCAATTTCACAAGGAAAAATAAACTTATACGTTCGACTATGCTGCACTTAAACTTAAGCAACCCAACCTACATGAGCGAAATTATATTTTAATGTTTTATTTTTGTCTCGAAAACGGCTTTAATAATTTAAAAATGGTTTTAAAAACCAAATTACCTACCGTATGTTTATGAACGTACGATTGGTCAATTTGTGTAAACAGGAATTAGTGAAACATCGTTCAATGTCAACGATGCTTGTCGCCTTGTTAACAGTGAGCTAACCTAAGTTTTTTTAAATACAATTGGACGCGGCTAGGGATGGAAGTGCACAACCCAACTTTGTACATTGCGAATATACGGACCTTTTTTCAGCAGCCAGAAGGAAGGGGTCAGCGAGAAGGAAGGGCATATTTGAGATAATTTGCTTCTTATCGAGTTAAACACTGACATTCAAAGTTCAAATGTCTATAAAGAAATTTTGTGATTATTACTTTCAAACGCGTAAAGGTATGAGAGAAAGTATTGCATTTGGTCAAAAATATTGATGGTATGCCAAGGTATATCAAAATCTCACCATAAGCAATTAGATGTACACAATCTAAAACACATATACAACAAATACCTTGTTCCGTTTTAAAACAAGATATATCAAAATCTCACCATCAAAATTTTGGACCGAATGCATTACTTTCTCTTTATACCTTCCGGTAAGAGAAAGTAAAAAGAAGTCATAAAAACCAATACGTCAAAAAATTATACAAACCAATACGTAAATAATTCTAAATTAATTCTAATTCAACTAATTAATTTCTTCAGTTAATATTTCTGTTGAATTTTTCCATTAGGAAAATACTCCTTTGCCCTAGGAGGGTAAAATTTACAAATTGGAACCACCCTTATACCATATCGCTATTCAGACTACTGGAAAAGAAGGGGAAGAGAAGAAGGGGATTGTATATCAACGAACAATAAGGTGAACGGGAAGAGCTTTTGACATAGAAGCAATAACTTGGAAGTACTCTTATACCATCCCACTATTTAGACTACTGGAGGATAAAGCGGAGGAGTATGAATCGTACATCAACAAACTGTGAATAAGGTTATAAAACTGTTAAATGTAAACATTGTGCAGTTATCTCCACTATCAGAAGTAAGGGAATGAATTTGAATCATCCTGTATAGTTTTTTTTAAATAATTGATATATCTTGGTGAATTAGGTTATTCTAAGGGTAATGATACCGTTTTATCTCTTCGTTCGTCTGTCAATCTGTGATTAACACTTCTCCTATTTCTAATCATTTTTAGGGAAAAAAGTTTCAAATAAAAATTTTATTGTAATAGAACTCCTTGTCGAATTTATGATCGATTTTATTAACCATACATTTAGTTAAAGTCGCACCATTTAGGAAGTATTTTTTTACAACAAGGTCAGGGGGATTAGGTGAGAATTTTTTTTGGAGCGAATGCATTACTTTCTGTTTATAAAGAGAGAAAGTAAAAAATATAGTTGATCTTTAAATGTCCAATAACTCTTAAAGGTTGCGACTTTGGCTAAATATATGTTTAAGAAAATAGACCAAAAAACCTGTATACATATATGAAAATAACGTTATATTATGGGGCGACAAAGTACTGCATCTTTTATTGTTTTTTTTTGCTGAAATAGACTCTAAGAGGGCTAGGATTCGCATTGCCGCACCGCTGTGTTAAGCTAATGCCATTTTTTGTATAAAAAACGTCCAATAACTCCTAAACGGTGCGACTCTGGCCAAATGTATATAAAATAGACCGTAAATTCCATAAGGAACCCAAAAATGTAATAATATACAGTGTGTTCCATTTAAAAGTCTAAAATGTCTAAATGTATATATGATAATACTTCTAAAAGAAGGAAAGACTGAAACCATGCAACTTTTATTTGAAACTTTTTTACCTAAAATGATTAGAAATGGTAGATGTGAAGACCAGAGCGTAACGGACAGACGGACAGACAAACGGACAGACTGACGGATGTCAAGATATATCAAAATCTCAGCATCGAAATTTTGGACCGTATGCATTACTTTCTCTTTCTATGAGAGAAAGTAAAAAACGTAAAACGTAAAAAAAGTTTTGGAACCTGATTGGTTCATTTACTATCAGATGACGAAACTAAAGTTAATTTAAATGTCGTTAATTTGCATAAAACAGTTCTTTGACGCTTACGCTGATATCACCGTCTTGCAAGAAGATTGGCTGCAATATTTTAAAACAAAGTAGACGGATTTTTCTCGAAAATGTGTGTAATATTTGTATTATTGGATTTATCTGTTATATTAATGGACGAAACATAAAATTACAGATGACGTGGTCACCATTCTTATTGATATCCTATTAATTTGAGTAAAAACAGATATTGCTTTTAGCGCTCAAAAATTCAAAAACTATAATTATTATTATGATATTATTTGGAATAATATTAGTTAGAATAATATTGCTTTTCTGAATGGGCTTTGTATAATGAACAAATAACTTGTGTTTATAATAGCTGTATACTATAATAGCAGTTAATCTTAACTGCATAAATAAATACAATGTAAATATACATTGTAAAACTGCAAATACAAAGAAAAGATTTCACTCAAATGGACGTCTGATAAAGTCGTGATTTTTCGCCATAAAATAAGTAGTATCCACAAAACGGTCACCATTTTGTTCAGCATAGTAAATTTGAGCAACAACTTTCTTAGTGTCTTCAAGGAAACTAAAAATTTGCCTTGAGGAACTAAAAGAAGTTGGTAAAGAAGACTGCTTAGATCAAAAATAAAGCATATATTTCCTTTTATCATGAATAACGTGTTTTGGAGATTCGGGCAGAATTTTAAAAAAATAAGCCCTAATACGTTAGGAGAAAGTTATATATTGTTTTGGAGGTATGACCTCTTTATTAAATCCCTACGCGTTTTTCACAATAAAACCCTTCCTCCTTTAGACAACTCACTAGCCTGCTAGTTGCCCTCCCTGGCCTGCCCATAAACGAATTTTAGATTAGTGAGTTGAAACATCTTATGGTGAGGCAACTATTTTTTAAATATAATAAATTCTTTACTTCTAAACTCTAAAGTGTTTTCCGTTCTTAACTCTAAAGCGTTCCGGGATCATTCGTTATAAAATATAAAATGCTAAATTACGTTTTGCGCTTCCACTTGCGGATCACGCCATCAAACTAAATAATAAACGTTGAATAAAACGCAATTACTGCGTTAATTAGCGTCGTGGCGCAGTAGGTAGTGTCGGTATCCTTGAGGGGTTTCTCCGCTCCAGAGACGCGGGGCGACCGGCCCTTCACAAGGAAGGCGTATATTTGCTCTGCGGCCGAGGGGGCAGGCAGAGGGACTCACGGTCCAGCGAAATGAAGCATTCCTTTACGTCGACCCCTGAGTGGCTCGTAAAGTCCACTTTATGATGATAATTACCTTCTCTCTACACTCGGTCCCTTCGACTGTAAATCTGTTAGAGCCGCTACTGCCGCCTTTGCGACGCGACAGAGGGGGCGGCGTCGGGACCCTTGAAAAAGCACAATCAAAAGCCGAACGGGGCCGCTAAAATAGCAGAAAACTATTCATCTTTAAGCGAAACTTAGATTTCCTTCTCTTATTGTAATTATTCATTGACGTATCCTAAGGCCATGGTTTGGACATCAACACTAGTAAGACAGAAATAACTAGGAAAAATTCATATTTAGTTCAATATTATTCAGTGAATAATTCTGATTTTGCCGGTATCATAAACTTGGGCAAGCAAATGCCATCTATTGGTGGCGCCCAGTTATCAGGTGTCACCATCTGGTGGTGACTGTCACATACTTACGTTACACACGTAATTTTGATAGAAGCTCGCCAACTAATAAATTACAACGTGCACTTATTGTTAGTGTAAATAAAACATTGTGGTTCAGACTAATTCTGCTTTAACCTCCCTAGAAAATTACCAAAAAAAAGAGCAAAACAACTTTCTGGCGTCTTTGTTTAATGTATAACTGGAACAGAACAGACGGGGCACTAACTCCCTTAAGGAATAAATCCGGGGCGTTATTAATGACCGCTGTCCTCCAGCAAAAATAATATTAAAATACATGGCTTAATAAAACTTGCGGCGGCCTGGCCATGTCCGGGTTCTTGTGCAGGGCTTCCCGGGAGATCCCGTGCCCTATGAATACAATATTTCATTACGCGAAGAGGCCGGACACGCGCGGTCGGCTACAGAAATAAATCTGAGACTCGGGGTCACAGTGCACCCGCGGGGACAACTGCCCCCAATGCCATCATCACACCTCCAGCGAACCTTTTACACAGGGAGCAATATTTCATCGTTTTTATTATTACTACCCTGTACAATCCCTGTACCACGTCCACCCATTCATTGATATTTTACGAAAATTCCACAAATTACGACGATTCTAGAAACTGTTTAGACTGTTTTTGCAATATATAATTGTAATACATATTCTATTGAGCGTGAGAATAAGATTTGGAGTGTAGATATTGCTATCCATGTTCTAATATGTGATGCGTAAAGAAATTTGGAATATATTCGTAGGTAAAAAAGGTAAAACTTACCCTCACCTACTGAAGAATTTAAAAAGGACGAGAAGTATCTAGCTAGAAAAAGTATTGATTTATTGCTTAAAATCTTGCCATCGCTGAGAAAAGAACAAATATTCATTAAGTTCTGATTCTATATCCCAAACCATTCCAAATCTCACCCAAGTCTCTAACAAGATGTAATTTTCGATTAGTTTTAGGACATCGCAAGATATTGATTGTCAACCAAAAATTCAAGGCTCCAAAGCTCAAGGTCGCGTCATTGTGCGACATCAAAAGCTTCCGAAAGGGGTGGTAAGAAAGACGTGCTCAGATGGCGTAAACGACTTGGAGGGGTTGGGGGTGATCTAGCCCTTAGAATTAGGGGGCCATTGCGATGCAGAATATGTACGTAGGAAAGGCAGCGGACCCGCGGAACCCCTTTATGTGTGACTGTACAATGCGAGCGCGGGACCCAAATTCATTCTCTTAAGTCCTACAATAAGTTAGGAGTGGGCAAGTAATGTCTTAGGTGGTAGTAAATGGCCTGTGTTATGGACTTACGGGCCAATTTGCTGCCGTTTTCAATGGGCTGGCTGCCCCAAAGTTTTTAATGATAAATTGGGTTAAATAGTAGGGTACAATAGAAGCTTAACATTTTTTTGCACACACTTGACGTAAGTCATTATAGATTATAATTCTTGGGTGTAACAGGAATATTTTTTTTAAATTGTTTCTTATTATTACCAAAAATTTTGTACTTTCTAAACACTGTTAAAATTGGTTAATAACTGGTTAAGAAACAACGCTCTTATTTATTGTGTAGAATTCGGCAGAAGATGCTTGTTTAAAACCAAACCGGTACCGCATATATTATAATAAAGAAGCAAGAAATGGAAGTTTATTTCATTTCCCTTCCTGTATTGATTAATTAAATCTTACAAGATGGACCCATCCAACAATATTAAATGTATGACTGCCCCCTTTTCATATTATTACACATTTCTAACAAATCTAGTTGTTTCCCGTCATTCAATTTAATCAAATGTCAAGCGTCTCATAATACACATATTTAAATTGTTATACATTAATAATGGTGATAACACCCCCTCTATAGTACATAAAACATTCCCCAATGTAAAATAAATTTATATTTTCAAGACATTTAAGTGAACCTAGAGTTGTTTACATTAGGAGAAAAACCTATTATACAATACTTACACCACAGTCGTTAACTTAGAGTGCAGAAAATTGCATTTTATTTACATTCTTTATTTAATGGCAATACACATATTATTTTTTAATATTTAATATAACATATAGAATACATATAAAGATTTGCAACGATAAATCTCCTACTGAACACCCACTCTAGTTTCCGTTATTACTAACATTTCTATTATTATAACATAATTTACGAGAAATTGCCCATTATTAGATCGTTTACGAACTTCAGTTGCAGAGCGATGAAATTGCCAATTACGAGCATTGCTTCACCAGTGTCCACTACAAAAGGAGTATGGTATCATTAAAGAGGTATTTCCATTTGCTGGATTACTTATGTCCGTTCATAGCACTGCTCTGTTGATCGAAGGCATTATTTTTACTGCATACAGCAACATGGTACATTAATCAAGAACACCGGCGCATCGGAAAGAGTTTAGAGTTTGCAAATGAATTTATCGCCATAAATCACTGAAGAACCCATAATAATGAAGCGATGATTTTTTAACATTACAATTTGTTTGGTTGCGTGATCGATAGATTCTTTTAACTTTGTTACTATATACTTTGTTCTAGTTTTTTATAACTTAGAAAAATCATGTTCAACTCACCATAATTTCGGGTGCCATCAGAATGGATCTTGCGATTTTTTATCCATGTGCTATGTAAAACGTATTTCACATTGAGAACAAACTCATTTCACTTTAAAGTTCGCGAAATCAGTAAATATCTCGTTTGCAATTCGATCAGTTAACTTATGAACAAACATTTTACAGTCACATTTATTTTAAATTATTTGAACGTACGAAATTTAGGATCACTCACTCACACAGGGTTGAATTCTCTACTGATCTAAGATGGTCACATGTTACATGTTGCACTTCAACTTTTTTTTGTGTAAAACCTAGAGAACGCTCGAATTCGGAGACCGGTTTTGCAGGTAAAGATATTTTTGGATATTTATGACGCAGCTCTGTGATGCTTATACCGTGCGTTCATAAATGATTGACCGGAATAAAATTTGAGCGAAGGTACATTTTCGCTCTAAACTTAATTCTAACTACTTATTCCCTCCATGGGTGCCAACTGCAATGTCTAGTTGTTTACATATGAGTCAGTGGCATCCACACGTCAGTCTAGGTTTATCACACGCAATTTTGCAAAAGGAAC
>JAWQRJ010004759.1:0-10780 GCA_033557515.1 Diorygopyx duplodentatus
TATCGTTTGTACTTTGTTCATCGTACTCAACAAGATGACTTGTTGAGTACTTTAGTATTTTACTTGGGAACTTAACAAACCAGTTGGTAAAATAAAAATTGCTGGAATGAACCTCTTTAGTTCTAGTTGTTGTAAACGGAAGTTCCGGTTTATTTTTTTCTGTTGTCCCTAATAAGGAAAGTTTCCGTTTGAGGAGATTTTGACCCAACATTTAGCCCGACATTGTATAATTTGGGTAAGATTTCCGCCCACTTATGCCAAAAATCTCGTATTGGTGCTAATTTATCCTTTGCCTTTCTTTCAGGGCGATCATCTCTATTGTCAAAACGCAATACTCGCGAAACACGCAAAAAGGTTTTCAGTGGAAAATATATCTGCCTGTTTCTGAATCCCACAAACTTTTAGTAGACTCTCCGTGTGCTCTAATGTATCTGCATTCACATTTGTCCAACAATCTCCATAGATATCTCTTTGGCCTTCAATATTTGTGTTTTTCAAAATTATATTTTAAGTGTTTGATTTATCATCAATTGAAACGCACTTTTCACGTCAGTTATTCTAAATATAGCGTACCTTGTCGGTCCTGAAGAAACTTTTATTATATTTGAAGCAGATGCACGTCCTTGTGTTGAAAATGGTTCCAGCATCCAGCGAATACTTTTATACAACTATCCAGCGAATACTAGAGAGAATTTTGTAATTGCACTAAATTTGTTATCCGATGGATCGGAATCCGATTCAGATTGTTTCGAAACGCTTGTATGATTTTCTTGTACTGATACACTTCCATCACTTTTAGATACACAGAGTGAAGTGCTTCGATCTCTTCATCCGTGAGATACTTAGCAGACATTTTTTTAGTCTTCTGTGTTTTCTGCCAGTTATTCTGCCAGTTTGCGCAATAAAAATCCGATGTCTACTGGACGACGATTGTCTTGTGTTTCTTATGTGAAAACAGGTTTGTGTAAACGCTCACCGGCAATAGCTGCAAGTGTTCAAGGAGAAAAATATCAAATAGGCGGGGGGAGTCTCGAATAGTTCAATTGTTAGAGCGTCCGCCCGGAAAGCGGGAGACACGCGCTCGACTCCCGTCTCGGCGACGACTTTTTTTCCTTGAAAAAATTCTTTAGTGATTTTTTTTTATTTGCTAACCAAAAATCTGTACGTGTGGTTCAAAAACTAAGACAAAACTGACTAAAGGTTGTATCAAAGTCATTGAAAACAAGTTTTAAAAAATAGTTCTTATCGTTTATAAAAAAGAATAAATATTTAGCATAATTTTTGTTTTTCGTTTCACTTTTCCAAATTACACTTATTTTTGTTAAATCTAAACATTTCTCATACTTTTGCAAAATCTTCTAATGTTTCTACTTCTTTTCTTAATTCTAAAAATCGGAAACCGGTAATCTGCATTTGTCTTCATAAAAGCAAATAACCCTCTATTGTGGACATAATTTCGCCAGACCTTATTACCTCAGCAAGGCAGAGAACAGCAATAAGCACGTAGCGACATTAAAAAACAGTAGCAAAATTTTCTGTGATGTCAAAGACCGTACTGTACCGTTCAATTTCGCTTTAATTAATTCGTTGAGGCCCTACAATTTTTCCCTTATTGCCAACGGGACAAACAGGAATATTGCCTTTTTTACCGACGGAAAAGCGCGGCCGTTTGAAGCTCGTATATAATTAACTCCCACGCCAAACAATCTCGTTCCTTCAACGATCATCATTCTTCGGAAGCATCAATCAACACGAGCTCTAAATTAAAAGTGCAGCCGCCCACACACCAAAAGCTGGGCTTCCCATCAACCCACCCACGCTTTCACACCTCGCGCTTTTGTACGCGGCCGTTCCCATACGCGGAGCTTTCACGCCCTGCGTCTGAGCTTTTCAACGGGCGCTCCCCGGCTAAGTTAATTTACCGTTAATTATCATATAAATGGATTACTTACAATGATGAATCGTCCAAAACTTCTGTGTAAGCTAATGGGAACCAGCCGCTGCACTGAGTGCGCAAATTCTCGCCAAATTGCCACCCTTTGGTCCTATCTCCAATTAGAGCGATCAGGTCACCTTCGAGAAAGCTGAGTTGGTTCTCGCCGCTCGACAAGTAGGCGTAGAGGGCCCTGGCCAGTTGCGTGTCCCATTGGGGAGGCGGTGGGACGGCTATGGATTTTGGACGGCGCGTAGGTGTTTCATCTGTAATGAAACGCATTCCTCTTTGATTATTATAGCCTTGGGGGATGGAGATCAATTTGGAGAAGTGTATGAGAGGAAATAAGGAATAAACGAAATTCCTCGGCGAAACGCGCACGAGGAATACTAAGCAGCCATCATCTGGGGATTCCCAACGTTGGGGCAATGGCCGCAAAAAGACTAGTTATTGTTTTAAGGAGTTCTGACGTTTTCGCATTACTATAGCCAGAATTCTAAATAGTCTGAAATAAATCGAGACGCAGTGTGAATCTAGCGTCTCAAGTTAGTTTTAGAGCTATTTCATTGGTTTAAAAGCCAGAACTATAGATACCTATTTACCAGGAACCATATAACTATCCAAGGGGAAGTCAGAATATTTAGAAGTTTTAGAAGACAACAAATCTTTGACGTTTAAATAAACTGCACTATAATCAATTTCTTGTCAAATTTAAATCCCTATGGGTTCATCCTTAAATAAATGATATCGATTGGAAATTTGCTCATGATGCTCAAGAGTTTTAATTGAAGTGGTCTAAAATTTTAATCCTGCCATTTTTAAACAGTAGGTACGTTTACAGCCAGTTGGAATTTAATTAAAACTTTCCACTATATGGTCGTTGCTCTGGCATAATTTCATTTGCTGTCTCGCAGAATCTTCCTCAACTAGCTAGGAAGTATTACCACAAACTGCGATATTCGCGCACAAATGCTTGTTAGCGTGAATTAAAATTTTAGGCACATCCGGGACACTTTTTATTACTTACTAAGGAAATATTCGAGCAATGTTAAATTATAACTACCATTCTTTAGAAGTGGAAGTAATAATACGTAATTAGAATGGTATAACGTGTTTTATATGCTGCAAATAAAAAATCTAGCTACCACACGTTTTTAATTATATATTTTTAATTTGACACGCAGAATATAAATTTGTAGTGAAGATTGTAAAACTGTTCGGAAACTTTACCTTGAGCTAACGAATGGGTGGACGAATTCAAATTATATTCAGATTTTGCCCTCGAAAGTGTGGTAACAGGTGATCCCACGTCACCAATAGACCGGATATCCAAACACGATGCGTCCATGCTCTTGGTTTTCCTCAATTGGGAACTGAGGCTTAGGCGGTCGTCATCGAAATGTGGGCTTCTAGGATTAGAGTACAAATCTTCATCTTGCCATACTGAAATTTGCTGAAAAATAAATGTAAAAAGTAGTAAGCGAAATTGCCGGATTAAGAATAAGTTAGTCATGGCTTACCCTTATCCTATTGCTGAAGATATTTTCCACCGATTCTGGTAAGTATTCACGTGTCTTCGCCACGTCAGACCATTTATCGATGTTTTGCTGATATATTGACATTCCTTGGGTGTGGTACGAGAGATAATGCTTTGCTAGTGAGCAGTGTCTTTCTAGAACGAAGCCGTATCTTCTGCGTTCTTGGGTCATAGCCTAAAGAGAACAAAAGCAATGGTTGAAGCATTAAAAATGAGATAATACGGTTAAAATTAAAAGTTGACAAATTAATATCTTTTTTAGAAGGTGATTCCATACTGAACTGTTTATAAAAACCTATGAACAGTTCAGATTTTCAATATTCTAGAAGACAAGAAATAACTTACCCCCAAAAATGTTAAACTTATCTGTTTTTAGAGGTACTTTTGGAAGGTATTCAACATATGATTTATGGTTGATTGTAATAAGGGATTATTTGATAAAATTCATACTCGTGAGTGGATTAGTAGAGATATGCATAAGTATGATTGGCCTGTATATAATCCTACCGTCCCATGCTGTGAAAATTTCGGCAAAAGATAAAAAATAAAAAAATACACCAAAAAAACAAAAAATTAAAATCTGAATTATTTTTTGGTATAAGACGAGAAAATAGTTAATTTTTACGATAACATATTTTTGTAATTCTTTGTAGTGCACCCAGTAATTTTTTAGTTTCCTGTTATTTTTTATTGTAAGAAGGTGCTATTTAAAGGTAACCAGTAAATATTAAAGGCGTTCTGTTCAACATTTTCAAAGAACCGGTAAATTTTGTAAAGGTTGCGAAGTTTTTATAGAAATTTTTTTTTAGTGTGACAGTATACAGTTATATAAGAAATAGAAGAAAACTAATTAACATATTGTTATTTCTTTTACTTATAATTGTGAGTTATTGAGTTATGGCGGAAAATTAATAATGCCGATACTTTATTTTCGTCATAACTTTTTATTTTAAAAAATATGAAATCTCCACTTGAAGATTTGTCGTAATTTTGTTGCCTATAGAATACAACTCTGCCATTAAATTTTGGCTTTTGTTTTTAACTTTTGAGATATAACCTAAATTTGTATTAGTATCAATTTTCTGTGAACGTAGTTTCCAATTCCAACCCAACGAATTTGTTGAGTATAGTTTCAACATCAGGGGCGAAGCCTAAGGGGCGAAAATAGGGGGCCATATTTGTTTCCCAAAAATTTCAAATGGAAATATATGTTTATTTGTCGTTCATTCGCAAAATCTTAAGAAAATAATCTATTTTTTACCTCCCCTGCTTAAGGTATGAGATATCTAGTTGAGATGTTTTATCAGTCACAAGAAAACGTTCCAGGAAATCAAATATGGAAGACGTCATGAAAAGGTTTTCATAAAATTTGCGAATAACATATTTCTAAAGAACGATTTATGATATTTTTAAATTTTATATCATGCAATGACAAACAAACTGCGATTGTTTGTTATTTAATATTGTTCTGCTGATACAACAAGGTTGTCCTACGCTAGAGCCTCGCAACGTTTGCATTACTCATAACTGGAACAAATCTTAAGAAGGCTTAAATTAAGGCTTATATTAATATCTGTATTAACACAATACAGAACCCTTATTTAAACCTACCACCTGCACGTAAGGAAGTACATTACAATCATTTCAATTTTATAGCTAACCTGTTATTTTTTGATTAAATTATTAAATTGATTTATTTTCTGCCAAGAAAGTTCTGGTTAAACGTGCTTAGCATTCTGGCATACTTATTAATATGTTGGTAAAATCTTCTATATTAATTTATTATACAGGGTTATACACGATTGACAACACGGAGTATTACGGATACAGTTTTTGATTACTTTCGTAATGTACAGGGTGTTCCAAAAACATAAAACGTATCAAAGTTGTAGTTTTTTAAATGGAATGCCTTGTATATTATTTCATTTTTAGTTTCTACGATCAAAATAATACCGAGTTTCATTAAAGTTTGCCTCACCTAAACCTAACGGTTTTTCAAAATATTTGGAATTTTGTGGAAATGTACTAATAATGTTAATAATTTACGTTAATATTAACATTTATGTTAATAATGTTAATATGAGATGTTCAAAAAAACTAAGTCTAAAATAGTAAAATTAAGTCTAAGTAATGACGAGTTTTAAACGGTAATAACTTGTATAATTTAAATAGAGCGCCCTATATTTTATGCTAAGAATAGATGTAAACTTTAATTGTCTATCAAATACTATTGTGCTTCCCTATACCTAACTGTTCACGTTTTGATGGCAAACGCACATTTTTCAGAATGCAAACTGATTTTAACAAATATAATATTTATCAGGTCATCTATGGTATTTTGACAAGTCAGAATTGCTTAGCGTATTCCCAGGTTATTAACAATATTTCAAAATGACCGTCCAACTCTAAACACAACCGTATCCTCTTTTTAAAGCTCTCAGTAGCATTTGTTAGCACTTCTGGGTTTATGCTCTGGAAGGCTTCTCTAATGATGTGTTGTTGGAGGCGTGTCATCGATTCCCTTTACGTTGGGAATACGTTGGGACACGCCCCCAATAACAAAAAAAAAGAAATCCGGAGAAGTTATGTCTGGTGATCTTGGTGGCCAATTTTTGAATCCACTTCTTCCAATCCATCGATTTTCAAAATACATATTTAAAAATGGTCGGAACCCAGGATGGAAGTGTGGATGAGCTCCATCCAATTGCAGCCACATCGATCTCCCTATCCCTAAGGGAATGTCCTCTAATAAGATTGGAAATTGATTTTTAAAAAAATCCAAAAACAATATTCTATTTAAATGGTGTTTGTTTCATTTTCTGCAACACCCACATACAAAATTCGACTCGTTTCGCAAAATCGTTTTCCGAGAGTTCTTGGTGAAGCTGGATTTTATACGGCTGGTAATTACGTTTTCGAAGAATTCTTGAGACGCTTGCTTGGCTAATGTTGATATTTTGTGCAATTTGGTTTTGACCTGTATGGGGATTTCGATTACAATCACCGAATATTCAATTTTCCCGTTTCCTGTCACACGTTTCCTTTTCGTGTATTTTGCGTGCTGCACACTTTGTCTCAGCCAAATTCAGCCAACAGTCTTTCGAAAACGGTTTTGTTTGGGTGAGATAGGTTAAGAAATCTTTGAGCATAAATCCGCGATACCAGTAAACAATTGTGCAGACATTCTTCCAGAATAAACAGCATATCGATCCGTTCTTCTTTTGGGTAAACATTTATTTTGAATTAAAAGAACAAATACCAAAATCTAACAGTACATCTAAAAGATGATTTGCATAGAAACACTTTTGACGTATACATATATATACCAAACAAAATATACCAAAAGATACACAAATATACCAAAAATACATAAATATACCAAAAGATAGATAAATGGTTAATAATGGTGATAATAAAAATGCTAATAAAAATATTTTAAAATTATGTATTTTCTATGCAGGGTTATTCACGATTGACGACAGAATTCAACTTTTTTTAACAAACATAGTATTTATCAGGTCACCTATGGTATTTTGACAAGGTGTTTTATTATTTATCAGTCATTTATGTTTACTCAACAAACTAGATAGAGACTGTATTACTCCTATTTTAGGATGTAAATATATAAATATATCCAAAAAAAATTTTGAAGGAAGAAAACGTCCCCGAGGTTCTAACCACTAAACCACTCGAGACCTCCCGGCTCATTGAATATTTTGTTCCTTGAAATGATCGCACCTATAGCCGGACAGGTGTGACACAAAAAATTAAAAAATAAAAATTCCTAAAATAGGAAGTCGTCTAATTTGTTGAGTAAATATAAATAACTGATAAATAATAAAACACATTGTCAAAATACCATAGGTAACCTGATAAATACCATGTTTGTTAAAAAAACATTTTAAAATGTTTTTATTAGCATTTTTATTATCACCATTATTGATCATTTATCTATTTTTGTTTTTTTAGGTAAGCCTAAACTTTTTATGTACAACGTTTCCTCAACCTTCAAGTGTACACACAATTTATGGCATATCAAACCCCACTACTACAATATTTTTACATTCATTTGGCTTTCTAAAACCCTTACGTACGTTTTTGTATGTAATTTTCTTCATTTTTAATATTTTACTACGCTTTTAATAATACACATTTAATTTTTAACGCTGAAACAACTTACTTATATCAGCAATTATTTGGACTACAAACAATTGCTTTAAGTAAGTAAGATTTCCTTACTTACTTACTTATACGAATGAAACCATTTGGTTGACAAGACAGCGTCGAGAAAAATGTCAGGCGACTACCACTATCACTGAGTTCTCATTCTAAATACGAAGAGGGCGGACGAGGGATGTTTTTTTAAACTTTTAAATATTCCAAGCCAATCTTTAATTAGGTCTGCATGAATTCCACATTAGAAATTCGTTGAACAAGCGAAAATTAAAATTCTGCTTAGCCATATCACTTCATGTCCTCTATCACTCTACCAAAGTTTCATGCAAATTTGAATATCAAAATGGGATAATTTGGCATACAATAGTTAGACAATAATTAGGTTTAAAAAAATCCTAAATGAATAGAACTTTTCAAAGAATCAATTTTCTTAATATTTTCTTAATCGTAGACGAATCATTTCTAACGGAAAAAAATAAATCCCTACTTACGTTCTTCAAGCTCTGTTCGCAAAAGGCATCCAATTTCGTCTTTTCCTCTTCGAGCACCTGCATATTCTGAAACACACCAAAAGGAGTTGTTGGAGAAATTTAAATCCTTCATTTCACCCTTAATACCCCCCGCGGGCAAACAAACTGCAATAAGTCCAAATAATACGGCGAAATCGCGGCAATAACCGGGCATTATTAAATACCCGCTCGCCCGCCGCGTTCTGCAAGCTTCGGTTGGCAAAATGCAATTTAGCGGTGAGCATCAATTCGTTTTCATGCGAGATTACGTTATAGAGCGCCCCTTTCATCTTTGAATAGTCGCAGAATACGACGTGTACGGTTATGCAATGCTTCATAATTGAATACAGCGCGAATTTATGACGTTATCATGTCGGCTCGGTAAATGTGGAGCCGTCTGCAGCCGACTATATCGTCAACAATTACCTCAGCGACAACGTGACCGTTTTAACTGTAGCGCAATTACAACAACAAGCGTGAAATGTTTAACGCCAAAATCAATAAAAAAAAGTGTGACATACAAACAGAAAGTTAATCTAAATGAAAGGGGAACGTCATGTAAAAGAAAAACAAAAAATCTAGTGCGAACATTTGATATAATAAGCAATAACAGGCGCCCCAATATTCCGTTGACATTGAGATCTGTTAGGTTGGAGTCAAACTAAGTTGATTGGATCAAACTTATGGGTACATCAAAATGTGGCATCTGCGCGTGAGATTGTGAATCACTGTGAAAGTTTGAATAACTTTCATACACTACACACAAACAATTATATTTGATGTGGAAAAAAGAGTAGAGAATGCTGACAAGGTTAAGAACTCATCTCACTCCTAAAAAAATCGATCAAAATTATTTTGAGAATGAAATAATGACCTCTCAATTTTTTATACCAAAGGTAGAATTATTAATATCATTTTTTGTCTGTTGTAACAACACTGAAATTTACGGAAAAATGTGACTTATTCTATGTTAAAAAGGTGATATACTAACTCCTCATTTCTCAAGATACAAGATGTTGAAGGTCGAAAAGAAATGACGTTTTAAAAAAACAAAAACAAACAAATGTTAAAAACACATTCGTTTTCTTTGACTTCGAAACTATAGAGGTATCACGTTAGTAAACTGTAATATAGAGAAGAATTACGAGCTTTTTATTCGATAAATAGAAGGAATACTATGGAGGTAATGAGAGACATGGAGGTTCGAGCAAAGTTACGAAGACTACTAGAAATGACAATGAGAGCAATAAAGACCACTGTTAGAACAAATCAACTGGTGTGGCACACCCACACGACTTTCTCTTATCTATCTAATCCCCCGATCTATTTTAGAAAAATAACTTCCAAACGGTGCGACTTTGGACATATGTATGTTTAATAATTTCCATCGACCATAAATTCAATAAAAGCGCCAAAAACTTGATTGCAATCTAAAATAAACTACTTATACGGTCAACTATGCTACACCTAAACTTAGGCAACCCAACCTACATGAGCGAAATTATATTTTAATGTTTTATTTTTCTCTCGAAAATGGCATGTTTTAAAGAATGCAGTGTATAGTTATTATTCAATTTAAAAATCACCTACCGTATGTTTATGAACGTACCATACCGTAATGATTAATTTGTGCAAACAGGAATTAACGAAATATCGTTCAGTGGAAACGATGCACTGTCACCTTGTTGACAGTAAGCTAACCTAAGTAAACTTAAACCTAAGTAAACTTAAATACAACTGGACGCGGCTAGGGGTGGCAATGCAGAACCCAACTTTGTAGACAATTATTTAAATAAATAAACTTTGAATTAAAAAAATTATAGAAACCAATACGTAACAAATTCTAAATTAATTCTAATTAACTTTACAGTTAATACTTCTCTTAATACTGTCTTACTTGTATTTTTTCCATTAAGAATATACTCCTTTGTCCTAGGAGGGTAAAATTTACAAATTTGAACCACCCTTATACCATCTCGCTATTTAGACTACTGGAAAAGAAGGAGCAGTACGGATTGCATATCAACGACCAATAAGGTGAAGGGGAAGAGCTTTTGACGCAGAAGTAATAACTTGGAACCATCCTTTATCATCACACTATTTAGACTACTCGAGGATAAAGCGGATGAGTATGAATAATATATCAACAAACTGTGAATAAGGTTATAAAACTGTTAAATGTAAACATTGTACAGTTATTCTCACTGTCAGAAGTAAGGGATTGAATTTGAATCATCCTGTATAGTATTTATTTAAATAATTTTTGGCGATTACAACCCCACTGATATTTTCTTTCCATTTTTTTAATCTTTGGCGTTTCTTTTTCTTTTTTTTTCTAGGTATGGATTTATTAGAATCACCAATTTGGTCACTACGGAGGTTCACATGGATTTAAAATCTCCCTTCACATCTACAATCTCAATGCAATTTGGGTCCCAGCCTTATACCTATCTCAATGAAAGGATTTACTAGACGCATTATGTCCATTGAGATTTTGATATATCTTGGCGAATTAGGTTATTCTAAGGGTAATGATACCGTTTCTGGAAGTTGATCCATTCATCTTCCTTTGTGTTTCATCGTTCGTCTGTCAATCTGTGATTAACACTTCTCCTATTTCTAATC
>JAWQRJ010004760.1:0-10778 GCA_033557515.1 Diorygopyx duplodentatus
CCCTCTAGCGGGCTACACTCGCGTTTCCGACCCCCCAGTTCCTATGTAATTCTTGCTCCTCATGACCTGACACACCCACACGTGCCGTTTGGACATGACCTTTTGAACCACCCTGTATATACACAACTTTAAGGCTTTATATAAGGTGGAAGAAAAAGAATTTTTTTGATAAAACGTTTTACAATGAATTAATTTAGTTTTTTGTTAAAAAGAATTGTATTCCGTTCTGTACAAACTAATGTTCTCAAAGTGAATATTTACGTTTATACAATAATTATCAATGACATGGTTTTTAACACGTTTTTTAGCAGCATGCATTCAGTTTTGTAGTAACAATATTCAATTTTGATGTTTGATCTATTGTAACGATATTTAATTTCATTTTATTCAATTTTTACGGAAAAATTATTGTGTACTGCAAATGTTTTTGAAAAGATGGCGCTAAGTAAATCTATTATTTTACAATTAATCGCTTCATAAAGGAGTAAAAACTGATCTCAGATTTTCAAAAAAATTGGCATATTCATGTAGACTTGGGAAAATACCAAATTCATGCATCTAGATATGTCAACTTGTTTTTGAATTACAGCTATGTAAAGTTTTAAAACATTTGCCTAAAAACTGCAAACGAAATGTTTTTGAATTGCTCTTGGAGCTCTCCTAATTGAGCTAGAGAGCTGAGAGAGGTGTCATTTGACAGCATTTTTCATATACAACATACTATAACTTTTAAAAAATACTAGGTCAATTTTTTTGTTAAAATATAAAAAATTTTTTTTTCCAAAAAGTACTTTTTGACACTCCGTGAAAATAAATATTAACACTAACCTGAAGAAAGGGCTTTCTTCAGGTTAGTGTTAATATTTATTTTCACGGAAGGGTAAATATTAGCATTCTTGTATTATTTAGTTGAATGCATGGAATTAATGAAAAACAAGCTTCAGTTTTAAATTATTTTAACAATGAAACCATTATCGTGCCTAATTTATATTTTGCCAGGTGATTTACAATAATACTAACTATTCATGGAATTAATTTAAAATTTTGAAAATGCGTACTTTTTGAAATAATGTATTTTTTTAGATTTTTACAAAAATAAATTGTGTTAGCCTGTAGTATGTATGTTGCATACCACAGGAAAGGGCATGAAAAATTCTGTAAACGACACCTCTCTCAGCTCTCTAGTTCAATTACAAGAGCTCCTAGAGTAATACAAAAAAATATCGTTTGCAGTTTTTGGGCAAATTTTTTAAAACTTTACATAACTCTAACTCAAAAACGAGTTGACATCTAAATGAAATTTGGATTTTTCCACGTCTATATGAATAGTAAGTACACTTTTGCGAAATATCATGAAAACCTGAAATGGTTTATTGTGTGTTGAGTTGACCTGGATTTACTCTAGTATACTTCTTTCCACACATTCCGGGACACCTGCATACTATTCTTAATATGCTTTTTCCAGAAAAGCTATATAATAAAAAACAAGGCATAAACAATATAAAAATCCATATGTAGACCTTTCCTGTGCTATGGACATCCTGTGTTTCCATTTAATATGCCACCTATTTCTTCATTACTATTCATCTTTGACAAAAATTCCACATATTTGTGAACAGTGCAATTGACCATTCACAGCTCCTCCCAAGGTTAAGAACTATAAATGTAGGTACAATGGCATAAGAAGAGAATTAAAGTACCTCTACCTTAATTGCAAACATTTTGTTTTCAAGTAATACATTAAAATTTGCTCTTAGGATAAAATTGTACCAGTATGATCGTTCAAAATAATTGGTCTTGGAAAAAAATTAACGTACAGGATCTAACTCTTATTTTTCGTTGCAGTTACTTTCGTTTGCTGTTTTTGCAAAACGGAAATTTACGACGAGAAACGTTATGCCCAACATCTGAAATCGTGCGAGTACGATAATCACAAACGGTAAGTCGCATTTTTGCTAAAAATAAATTCAAAGTTAAAATGTAACGATATGAAGGCGGCGTGGCCTGTGCATAACAAAGTGGGTGAAGTTGGTTAGTAAGTTGTATTCAACTGTGTGAAAAAGGCGGATGCTTTTGTGTACGGTTAAATTAAATTTTTGATTTTAAATGATTGAGGACTACATGCACAAATACCGAATTTTTATTAAGCGGATAACTCTGTTATCTGTCTATATCCAAACTGTTTTGTTTTCCAAAAAACAATTTTTCATTTTCAATCTGTCTGTTTGCAAACTGTTTTTTTTAAACAACTTTTCATTTTCAAAGCAGCGTGTAAGTACAGATCTTTTAGCGTGTAAGTACAGATCAAGCCGGTCTAATATCAAATTATTAGGTTATGTTTTGTGTTTTTGAAATATTTGAGATCGTTGTTCGACATTGGATTAAACCGTGAACGTTACATGACCACAGTGGCATCGGAATGTTCATAGAGGGAACGGGGGGAAATGATATTCCTTATTTGTTACTAGATGATAATAGAGGTGTTCAGTCAGTCCATTCACTCCTTTTAGTGAGTACTGCGTGAAAATCGGTTTACATGTAACTGTGATGCACCATTAAAAATGGTCTATGAATTTTTAAAACTTCTGTAAACATTTCTTCCCTTAAAAATTGAGTATAACTTTTTACAATCATTCATGCAAGCTGTACGCACGCGATGGTTGTACACTCGGGTACTCTTGACTCCAGCGATACAGCCAGATATTATTACTTCACCTAAATACAGAAGCATACGGTTAAGTGGGACTGTGCTTAATAGATACTATAGTTTAATTTAAACAAATGTTTTGAAAGCGCATCAGTAAATTGTCACAATTTTCTTGATACAACTTGGTAGGTGAATACACAATCCCGAAGAATAGGAATAAACAGTACTAAATTTTTTTCACTGTTTATTAGGTATAATTCAATGATTTGCGGTGTTTTCTTATTGTGTGAATTAATGTTTAATTAAGGATTGTGATATTAGGTGCTGGTTAGTGATATAAAATACCTGAGTATTTATTTCTCTGGGTAAATACTCAGGGTAGTTTATGGTATTTAGCTGGGTAAATACCCGAAATGGGGGTATTTATAGAATGTATTAAAGGTACGACTCTATAAAATATATTTTTATTATTAACAACTATGGTAGTATAAAATTATTTATCTGTATGTTTTAACGTAACACTGAATAAGGATTGCACTGTAGGTGTTTTGATTTTAAAGTAATCCGAATATTATTTCAATTTTCTTCAACATTAATAACATTCATAAATATCTGATGAAAAATGGGCTATTTTTTCTACCTAAAACGCAACTTGTTCGATTCCTTTTCCCCACGAATCTGATTCCTTCAATTTTCAAACGAATGTTCATATGAAGAAGAAGGAACCAGCAGGAACAGGAAAGAGGAAAGGTGATGAAGGAAAATGGACGAAGCCAGAACAAGAAGACACGAGAATAGAGGAACGAGGAAGAGTGATAAAGATGGAAGGAAAAAAGACCCAACTAAGGAAAAAAGAAAGGTGAGGAAACTAAAAGGAGGAAAGGAGATGTGAGCAGAAAAGGAAAGAGCAAGGAATTGGAAGTAAAAAGAAAGAATAAAAGACAAAGGCAATGTGAAAGAAGAAAAGAAGTAGGTGCAAGAGAAGACGGAAGGAAGAGCCAAAAATCTCTTAGGAATCATATGAATACAGCTCTACGATTCATGCGGTCTTGTAGAGTGGATAACGACAGAAAGGATGCGAAAGAAGGATGCCAGAAAAGGTAGAGGGCGGAAGAAGGAGGAGACAACAAAGGAGAGAGGTGGCATTTCAAAGTGACGAAGAAAAACCAAGAGGATAAGAACGATTAATGAGAAAGAAGGAAAGTGGAGCAAGGTGATAGAGGATAGGAGGAGGAACAAATATGGAACAAGTACGAAATCGAAGAACCACACAAGACAAAAAAGCAATAATGAAGAAAAAGGAAAATAGAAGAATGTGGCGTGACACCATAATTCAGGGTTTTAGGGTTAACAAATAAGTTTATTTGTCAATATCTTTATTGATATCTCTGATGACATATCGTATTTGTCAACATCGATCTCAAGAAAGGAAGAAAGATGGAGGCGGGAGAAACCAATAGAGAAATATGAAATATCAAAGCGGCAAAAAACAGAGAAAAAAAGACTGAAGGAGATAAGAAAAGAAGATAGAGGGAAAATCCGAAATTACAGAAGCAGTAGGCAAATTGAAAATGGACAAGACTTCGATGTACGATAGAAATGTACAATGTCCACCGAGAGAAGGGTAGGGGAAGAACGGGAGAAAACAGAAGCAATGGAAAATAGACGGCATTTGAAGTGCAGTTCTCTTAAAAATTAGGGAAGGAGCTTAGAATTCGATGATTCGATGTATATGATAATGTGGACATACATTTTGGGAACTAAAAGAACAAAAAAAAGTGAAAGGGAGCAGGAAGAAGATAGCAGAAAAAGAGAAGAAAGGGAGAAAAGAAATAGAACGAAAAAGATTATGAATGAAGAAGGTTGAGAAGAACAATAAGATTTAAAAAAAGGTAGAACGGAGAAGTAGAAAGTAAAGGAGTTAGAATACTTATAAAAGAATGAGGAAATGAGCAAGAACGAAGAAATAAATTGGAAACAAAGAGAAAGAGGAGAAGGGCGAAGGAAAAGGAAAGAAGGAAGAAATACACAATCCAAACAGAATTAACCCAATACAATGCGAATTAACAAAACGAGCAAGGTTTCGATGAAGAAAGACAAAAGGAAGAAGGTAGAAGAAGTTTCGAGCAAAAATAAACAGAGGGAAGAAGGAATGTGGGAGAAATGGGGAAGAACGGCAAGGTGGGAAGAGAAACGAAGCAAAAACACATCAAAATTTAGCGACGAGAAATATAGGCAATGGTAGCATAAAGTGCAAAACTAAAAGCAAGTGGAAAAATCGATGAATATGCTGAAGGAAGAATAAAGGATCAAATAGGGAAAACAGAATAAGGAAGAAGCAAGAAAGAAGAAGGTAGGGCGAACAAATGTGCAATACTCAGATGAACAAAGACAGAGGGAACAAAGATAAGAATCCAGAAGAAGGGGGAAGAAATAGTGCATTAAATAACGAGGGAAGGGCGAAAAGACTGACACGGTAGCAGAGATAGAGAAGAAAGAAAAAAAAGTGGGAACAGGGAAGAAAGGACATTGAAAAGCAAAATGGAAAAAGAGAATGAAGAAAGGTACAGTAAAGTGGAGTAAGATTGATAATAAACCAGAAGAAAGATGTGAAACGAAAGAAAGAAGTAGGTAAAAAGAGTAGAGAGCAGAAAAGAACGAAAGAAATGGAAGAAGAAAAATGAAGATGGAAGTGGGGATAAAGAAGAAGGAGGAAAAGTAGGCATATAAATGCTTTTCTCACCAATAATATTTAGCACCGCCTCAAAAATGTTTCTACTTCCGCATCTGCTCTTCTTCTCAGTGACTACATACGCTAGAAACAATGGGTTCGTCTTGCTTCAACATCCTATCGAACACCTGCAGACAATTCGTAACCCTCTGCTGCAACGTTCCCGCGATCACCGGCTCCTTGTGGTTTTCCTGCATCTCGGCTACGAACCCGACTTCCCCTACGGCGCCCCTCTGGACGACCAAAGCCCGATAGCCATCTCTCTTGCGAACAAGACGAAATACTTTAAAGGAGGACACATCTTCCTGGTGAGGACGTTCAGGTGCCGGGGGCGCTAGTTGGATTTGGTATCATCTCTATATGGATGGATTCCTCTACAAGAGTTGTAGAAGAACTCTTGTAGAGGAACCCATCCATATAGAGCTGATGAATAAAAAATGCAAATATCTAACTTCTTAAACTTCTCTATCTAACTTTATGCATATTGTCTAGATAATATTTCGGAAATATAAAATAGCTGTAAAGGACTATAACTATTTAACTAAAAAGTTAAGTTAACTGGAAGTTTAATTAAGTATTATTATTATCATTCATATTAGTAAATACAGAAATGAAATAAGGAGCTCCAGAAAACTACCAGGTCTAAAAAACTAATACATTTTATAAATACCCAAAATGAGGGTATTTAGCCTAAGCAGGGATAAATGCCTGCGTAAACACCCATTTTTAAATACCCTACCCAGTGGGTATTTACCCGTCCCACATCACTAGTGCTGGTTGATGTCACCTTTTTATTATGGCAATATTGCGGTGACGATTATCACCTTCATCAGGGCTACAATTAAAAAAGAATGTCGTTACACAAAAGTGAGGTCATATTAGACGACTTTGGGTTTAAAATGGATGTCAGTCCGATGCGGTATGGCTCTAAACAGCTGCGTTTCATCCCTGTGGTAGGCATCATGTACATGCTGTACTTCTGCTTTTATTGGAAACCTTTTTTCCTAAAATAAAAAGAAATGAGTGAGCAAGTATATGTTTAATAAAATCGACCAGAAATTCGGCAAGGAATTAAAAGGTGTAATAATATACAGGTATTTCTATCAATAAAGTGAAGGTGCATAGCATTTAGAAGAAACAGGACACCAGTATAATTCGCGAAGGTAGATCAAAATCTCAACATCAACATTTTTGACCAAATGCAATACTTTCTCTTATACCTTTAGGCATTCGAAGATCGAGCATCGCCTAGGGCCAGCTAAATCTAACTAAGAAGCATTCGCCGTATGCAGCAGATGCAGCAGCTGGTAGCATTTGATAGAAGTAGCGATTTTTAAGTCATGTGCGATAGTTTCGCTACATAGCTACTGCGTTTGCTGAATGCAGTTATAGTAATTGCAAAAACCGATTAGTGATCGCTTCATTGTAGATAGCCGGCAATATTACTCGATTCATTAGTTCATTAGCTACTAGTTTAAGCCGTAATATAATAGTAAAATAACAGTAGAATAAGTAGAATGCAATTTTTGTAAATTGTTCTCCAAGGCTAATTCGATTCATCGAGTGGAATAGTTTAATTTACGGAAATCTTTATATTTGTTATTAATGGTTATTAATAAACTATTAAAAAGTACATATTTGGAAAGCTACTTCAATGTGGGTTGTGATTAAAGAAAATAAAACACATCCTTCCCTTCAAAATAAAGAAGTTGAACATATATTTTTAATTGTTAATGATATACGAGAATACGATGAAGAGTAAATTTATTTTTTGCTCTTGAAATATGTATTTTGCAGCGTATTTTACGTATATTCAGCATTGTTAAACATTTTGTCTCTTAGTTGTGGAAACTCTGACATTAACTACACTAATTTGCGAACTGTCAGTTTTTCTAAGCCACCTATCTGCATTGTTTTCAAAGGCTAACTGGATCAGTGGTATACAATAGTTTAATTAATTTCCCAAAATCTTCTTTTTTCTCATCAATAACTGACAATAATGTATCAAAAGTAAATAAAAATGTGGAAAGCTCTTTCAATAAGGGTTATGAGCAAATAAAAAAATATATAGGCTTTCGTTTAAAATAAGAAAGTTATGTATAATATCTTTTTTACTGTTCAGACAACAAAGAAATAAATATATCAACCGCATTCTACGTTAAAAAGTACCTGTTTTGTCGGATGCCCAAAATTGTAAATAACAATGCAGTTTGAGCACATTCAAGAAATTGGAAATAATTGAATTTTCATGTTATCTCGATAACGGTTAGAGATATCGACATGTGGTTTTCGCCAATCAATTCAAATTCAAAAAAGAGCTTTAAGCACCGATATCAGATTTGCACTATCCAGCACCAAAGCATGACTTGCCATTTAAAACCATCGAAAATGGGACACCTGTACATAATAGTCTAAATTCTGGAACAAAAATTTGATGGACATGGTTGATGTTAAAAAAAGCACATTTTAAAACGATCCTTGCTATTCATTAAAAAATGTTTGTTTATTTGTGTTTAATAAACGTATTAAAAATGTATAAAAAAACAAAGAGTACCTGGTTTGTTATTCAGAGAATAAACCTCATTGCAATTTATCGTTTGTTTCAGATTGGCCAGAAGAAAAAACGTGAGGGAAACGGAAACTCAAGAAGTGCTTAAGTGCGATAAGTGCGCTTACAGTACAAAGTGGGAATTCCAATTAGAAATTCATAAGTCAGTTCATTTAAGGAAGTTCACCCCTACTTCCAATAGGGGACAACTTTGCGAATGCAAACCGACAAAATGTGCATGCAATCAAAAGAATTCTCCAAGGACACATTGTCGTAATAAACTGTACAATTGTCCACAGTGTGACTTTTCAACTTATTACAAAAAGAGTATGAGGAGACACACTCTCAAGCACAGAAATGAGAAACAGGTGTACAAGTGTTCACATTGCGAATATTCAACCAACTACAAAGGAATCTTGGCAAAACACGCTGTCAAGCACAGAAATGACAGACAGTACAAATGTTCACAGTGCGAATATTCAACCAACTACAAACGTAGCTTGCTAGCACACACCCTCAGCCATACAAATGAGAAACGGTACAAGTGTTCACATTGCGAATATTCAACCAACTACAAAGGAATCTTGGCAAAACACGCTGTCAAGCACAGAAATGAGAAACGGTACAAGTGTTCACAGTGCGAATATTCAACCCACTACAAAGGGAATTTGGCCAAACACACTGTGAAGCACAGAAATGAGAGACAGTACAAATGTTCACAGTGCGAATATTCAACCAACTACAAAGGGAATTTGGCAAAACACACTGTCAAGCACAGAAATGAGAGACAGTACAAATGTTCACAGTGCGAATATTCAACCAACTACAAACGTAGCTTGGTAGCACACACCCTCAGCCATACAAATGAGAGACAGTACAAGTGTTCACATTGCGAATTTTCAACCAACTACAAAGGGAACTTGGCAAGACACGAACTCAAAACACACAAATGAAAAATAGCAACAGTTTCATTGACATGTTGAAGTTATTGGAACCAAACGGCTGAAGGATCTTTTCGAAATTGCCCTAAACAAAGAGGCAGTGCTAAAGGAATCCGGAAAAATGATGAACATAAACAAGGTAAATCGTTTAATAGTGTAAAAGAAAATTTAAAAAATAAAACTCATATAGCCAATGCTTGTAAGTCAAAGTTAGATAAGAATAATTTTGTACTAGAAAAAGAAGAAACCGAAGTAGAAATGTTTGTCATTGATATAGCTAGTAATAATGTAGTACCACCAATTAAGTTATCAGTAGAAGTCATATAACGAAGAAGACATTTTTGAAGTGACATTTTGGATAAGAATCCAAATTTAACCAGACTTTTAATTGAGTATAAGATAGTTTTTAAACAGGAGTTGGGAACGTATAAGTATGATTTAATTAAGTTGGAAATTGAAAAAGTGTACAATCCTTATTTCAAAAAGCAAAGCCAGTTCCATACGCATTAAAAGATAAGGTTTGGCAAGAATCAAATCGTTTCGAAATAGACGTGCAAATTATAAAATAACAGTAAACAAATATTTTAAAGGATTTTAACCACACCTTACCTAGGATTGGAGAAATATTAACACTATTACAATTACTTTGTGGTTTCTGAAAAATATTTTCTAATGGTTTAAGAGGGGTTTCTGGTATATGGTGGAAAATAGATGGCAGCACAATAGAAATGAAGGGTACACTTTCCGGATATACCGCGCTTTAGATAAATAATATTTAAGATTTTGATGAATTAAAATGTATTATGAATGAATTAAGGGAGGGTATAAGCCAAAATGTATGGTGCAAAACGCTGTAATAACCAAAATATTTACAATTGAAAACAAATTGAAAAGAAATCTGAAAAAGTTTTAAGCGAAATTCCGTTATGTCCACAGTTACATGCTTAGAATTCATTTTCAAAAAATTAAGGTACAATTTGTTGTACTAAATATTTAAGTCTTTTATTGTTCTCAATCGGAGAAAAGGTCAATGACCCATAACTTAGGCTGAGAAAAGTGTGGCTCTTTACTATTAGATGGCACTGGCGATGTTTCAAATGCCGTAACATTATCGAGAAGATGCAGTTCAACTTTTCTTTATTTTTATTCAATAATAAACACTTAAGCTTTAATTATAATTATATTTAATTATAATTAAAATTTAAAATTTAGTCATATTAAAAATTCAGAAGATCAGAAGAACTTTCAGTTAGCATGTCTCGAAAATATTAGGTAGATCAGAAAGTAATCGTGAAACATTGATCCATCTGTTCCTTCTAAAACAGATTAGATAAAACAGAGGATGGTAGAATTATTCAATTATAAATTTGTGAATACATGTTCTAAATAAAAAATAAATTGACAAAAAAAATGTTTTCTTTTAAATTTATTCTCGTCTCATCTAAATAACACCAAACTTTTCAGAAAAGTAAATCATACAGAACAACATGTTTCAAAATATTTTTTTTATTTATAAATTAAAAAATAATTTTTTTCAATTTTTTGAACTATAAATTAATTTTTTTTGCTGCGTTTTTGAATTTCTTCCGAAATATATGGCGGATCGATTCATTTAAAAATTTTCTTCAAATTCCCTTGGACTATTTCTGGTGATAGATACGTTTTTTTTTCTTCAGTTTTTTGAACTATAAATTCATTTTTTAGCTGTGCGTTTCTGAATTTGTTCCAAAATGTATGGCGGATCGTTGCATTTCAAATTTGTCTTCAAATTCCCTCGGATTATTTCTGGTGATATACATTGTTCATAAAATGGTACCAACTTTGGAAGCATTTCCGAAGTCCACATATCTTCGTGTCGTGAAATTTCCTCAACAAAAATTGATATTGTGTCATTTACGTAAACAATTAAAA
>JAWQRJ010004761.1:0-10778 GCA_033557515.1 Diorygopyx duplodentatus
GAAAAGTACAGATGATTCATGCCATATAGTAAATTAATGTAGAAGTTATCGGGTTAACGTATTTGTTGACATCTGTAAAGAGCCAAACATTATGTTAATCCGTTTTTATCAAATTCGTGGTTTGTTTCTTCTATTTGTTTCCTATATTGTGGGTTGTGAATAATACGTTCAAATGCATAGTTCATAAAATGTAAAACAAAACAAAATATAAACAATAACTTATACTTTGAAATGCCTATTAAATAATTCCCGCCCCGTGTTCTCGATCATTTCATAAAACATATTGGATGGTCTGCTAAAAAAACAGTAATTCTTCTATTACAATGGCTTTGCCACAGTCTATTATTTTTTATGCAAAGTCTTAAGATGTCTGCAGATTTAAAAAGTCCTTTGACTTATTTCATTAAAGTGAAACTAAACACTTTTGACTAAGAAAGATGTATTTTTTGTCAATAAAATGCATAACAATGTCAGCAAAATAGACAATTTTATCAAAACATACTCCTATTCGTGTTCATGGTTCAGGATATATCGAGTCATTTATCAACTTAATTATTTTGGGGGTCTGCACCTGAAATAAAAGTATTTCATTATACACCCAACCCTTTGGGCCCCCAGTCTTTTTTTTTTTGGATAAACAAATATAAAAATGACTAAGATTAGTACTTTTAAAATGATAAATTATATGAAAGACTAAACTGTTCTATGTCGATTATATGAAAGGCAAAACTGTAGTACATAACGATCTGCCGGTTAGTTCTAATGTAAACTCTAAGAAAAAGGTTTTTCTTAGAGTAAAATGTACATCTATTGCGATGTGCAACTTTACTAGATCACTAATTTGGAGTAATGATCAACTACCCACGTTTGAAAACACAAGTCTGAGGCCATAAGAAAAGTATCGTAATATATTTCTTGCGAAGAATAACGTTTAATTGTCAAGTTAATTTTCAAGTTTTGATTATTATATTTAATATAAATAGAGAAACTTAAAGATATAATTCTGTTGTCAATTTATTATGTTGCAGCAGAAAAGTAGACTGTGACGTGCAATCCGCAAATCTGAGAAACTCAAATCATCGCCTACTACATTAAAGTAACTATAGGCACTGCAGTAATTTCGACTACACATAATAAATTCTTAAAAACACTGATTTAGCACTACATATTTACCGAAACGGAGGACATTTCAAACATTTAATTTAATTATTTTTTAAAAATTTAATTGATATCATTTGTTTTTACTTTGATTTAAGCTGTTTTGCAATAAATTATTTAGTTTCAACAATTTTTTTCTCGAAAATTTTGTCACGAAACCCCCATCTCCATAATTGCAGATCATCTTAGGGCAGCTAAACTCTATCTAATCCATAAAAAAAGTAGCGTGTCATTTAAAAAAGTACTCGATGACGTCACAGCCGTTACGCAGATGACGCAAAAATGCTATAACTTATATCAAAAGGTGGTGCCTACTTTTGAAACAAAGTTGATCTGCCCGAGCATTTTTTCAAATTTTCTTTCATAACCATTTTACTGATTCACATTACGACACCCGGTACTACAAAATAATGACTGTTTTGCAATATTTCGTTTGTACAATATATTTCAATTAAATCTTTAAGTTTCTCTATCTTTTATTCATAAACGCGCTAATCTTGTATGTATATTTATACAGGGTGTCCTAGAACTTCGTGCACAAACTTGGAGGGGAGCTAGAGAACATCATTAGGAACCATAATTACATAGGGAAGCATGTTCTGGGACACCGTGTATGTAACAATGATCTCGAAGATGGGTTTTCGATTGCCGGCCGAGATTTACAGGATTTCAATAATTCGGTGCCAGGAATCGATTGAGATATGTCAAGATTTAGACTTACACTAAGATCATTTTATATCACTTTGAGCGTTTTAAAATCGGTAATTTTTGACGTGTGATGTGAACGAAACAATTGAAAAAAGCGTGCCTCAACTCAAGGTAACCGCACATTGGGGGGCATACGATGAACCGTATGCGTTGAATAGATTAGAACTTTTCGTTTAATTATACACGAATCACGATAACGCAAATTTCTCAAACGTCATCCGTGGGACGCATGCGTATGCCGATTTTGATGCAATTGTAGTCGTAAATTGATGTAATTTTTTTAAGATTAGCGCTGACAGCTAGCTGTCAAGGTGACAGGAGCCGAGCGGTGAAGTCAGGGCATCGTGCACTAAAGTCCCTAGATGTATAAAGTACTGTGATTGGCCGTCATTTTATGTCCGCTTTAATTTAAAAAATCGAAAGAACTTGCAAGTGAAGTAAAGTGTGATTAAAGAATACAAAAATCCGACTAGGTAAAGAATTTTAAATCGGTCTACCAGGTATTTAACAATAACAGGAGTAATAAATAAATATTTATTACTATCAAAAATATCGTCACTTATTAAAAAACAATTGTTGTGGTTAGTAGCTTTACACGTCTATTCTTTAAAAACACGTTAATAAAAATTGATAATAATAAAACTTAAAATACAATGGGTAACAAAGAACACAATAATAAATTGTCGGATGCAGCCAAATATGATTTTGGCCACAATTAAGGCGAGCAATTTTCAATGATGTCAATCATTTTTAACATTAAATAAAATGTGGGTGAAATTTTCATTCGCTTATGTGTTTTTAAAAATTAGTTTGTACTAAAATAAACATACTTAGCTAATAGCAAGTGTCATCAGTGATACAAATATCAAATGATAAAAATGCGGGCACTCAATATACAAAAACACGTTAATAAAAATTAATAATAGATATTAAAGCAATAGTTAAAAACAGGTAAATTGAAATCGAAATGATGGGTAAACACTTTTTTGTTAGAAAAAGTTTTTGGCGTCATGCACAGTTTTCCTGATGTGTTATAAAAATTGCTTTTCAGTGGCCTGATTTTTTGAAATGGCGACTATAGCATAATTTTGTTTACCATGCACTTTTAGTATAATCGAAAAATGCTATTATTCCCAAGAAAAATATTACGATACTTTTCCTATGGCCAGACTTGTGTTTTCATATGTTTTCACATATTTTTTGAAAATTTTTCAAAATCAACGCGTTGAAAAGCATCATTATTACAGTTTACTTTAGTTCTGCCTTTCATATAATGGATATAGAAAAAAAACCTTTTATCCGTAGATTTTTAATTAAATGTTGAGATCTCTGCCTACCACAGCTAAAGTTGTTGGGTTTTGAAAACAAACTATCCAAAGAAAATTAACGTTTGCGTAAACATCATTAACCCATGTTATAAAGCCACTTTGTTGCACACAGTGTATAGGGCGAGTTAATAGTGTGTCATCCTACCATATCTCTTTTGGTGGGTGAAATTCAAAGAAAATGTAAATACAAAATTTTTACTGATAATCAATATTTAAAATTAATAGTAAATTAATAATTTAAAATTAATTATTATTTCAACTATACAGTGTGTCCCATCAGTACTCAGCTATATTAACGTTTATTTTAAATGGAGCACTGTATATTTTCTTATTTGCCACCTTTTTCTGCGTACAACCGCATTTTTTTAAAATTCGATTTGTTGTCCAAAAGCTTTTCAAGATATTCAACTTTTCAGCAAATTGATATACAAAGGGACAAGATCTCGTTTCTTCTTGGAAAGAATGAAAACTGAAATGAATGACACTTTGGTTACCTCAGTAACTTTTAATTTAGATGGTAGTAAATTAAATTTTAAAATGCTATCCGGCAAACAATGGCAAGGGTTCCAAAAAAAGAACATCCCTTACATGAATTTAAAGCAAGGATCTAGTTTCTAATTATTAAAAAACTACGTGATTTATTAAGCAGGCTAGTTCACTTTACTTAAAAAATATATTTACCAGCTGTGCAAGCAAACGTATCACAACGTGTAATTCCACACGCGAAGCCCTACTACAAGTATTGAGTGAAAGTTAAACTCTTTACTTGCTGACTTTATTACCAAAGATATGCACCAATATTAAGTCCATCTGTGCTTGTGTTACTCACCGGTTATTGTTATAATAATAATACATCTGTTGTGTGTTATGGGTAGGTAGCTAAAGAAAGTAGTCTTGCAACGTGCTATCATTGATTATTTAGTTAATAATTTCTGCAAGCGATCGTCTTCCAACTTGTTACTGTAGACTTAACATGGGTTTTGGTCAATTTGTGTTTATTAACTTTACAGCTAGAGTCTTAACACGATGCCGGCCATAAATTGATGTATGTAGCGATATTTTAATGATCAAAATATATGGCAGGCATTGTGTTAATACTCGTGCGCATACCTGCAAAATGCTTTTAGTTTTGTTATCGTTGGTAAATTTTGCGGTAAGTTATTATATAACACTAACAACATTAAACGCAATAACAATACTAACACAACAAACACGTAACTTATTTACATTGACATATTTTTTGGGATAAAATTAATAACTCTTAAAATGTTTCCGCGCACGTTATGGCGTTAACAATTTGGAGTATTTGTACGACAACAAGATTTGTGATATTCACTTATTGTTTTTACGTAACAACGCCTAATGTTTACAAATTCAATGAACCTATTAATAGCATTTTATTTAAAACCCACCCATAGTTGTATATCCACCATAAATCATCGCAACACAAATTTACATGACGTCTTGCAAAATTGGTCACTCGGAAAGTAGGTCGCCTAAATAAAGCAAAACAGGCACGAGCAAGTAGTTACGACAGATTAAGGTCGTGATAAAAAGGGAAACTCCCCTGAACATTCGTACATTGCAGTGGTTTCAAAGAAGCATTGAATTCAAGCAAATTTAGATATGTAGCAAAAATAGATTGAAGTTGTTCTCTCAAACTTTGATAGAAGAAATGTTTTTTTAAAACATAACACGAGTGTGAACAACGCCGGAAAATATGTGCCTGATAACTAGATTTCGATAGCGTCGATGTTGGTAACTAAAATACACGGCTCGTAGTTCAGTATTTTTTTAGATTAGATATGGTAAAGTTCTGAGTAATCAGAGCTAATAATATAGTCGCTGAAACAGATAAGACTAAGGTGAATTTGCACATGTAACTAAATGAAATTACTAAATCAGGTAATTACTATAATTTACCTATGTGGCGAATTGTCAAACGTGATTTTAACGAAAAAAAAAAAACAAAAAAAAACAAAATTTCAAAAATTTCAAAATGTGGTATTAAAATTTTTCGAATTGAAAAAAAAATTGTTTAATTGTTTCGATCAGGGTAATAAAGATACTCAGCTAGTTTTTTTCCATTCCAATTTTTGTAGTTGCTGCATCTTATCAATAATCCCTTAAGATTACTTAACACTATCAAAATAGATTTCGTTAATTTCCTTTGCTACATTATATGGCTTTCCTTTATTTTCTTATTCATAAGCATAATAAACACTATGAATATAAAAATGTGCATTAGAAATAATAAAGTAACGTAATAATTATTCAGTAAAAATAGTACACATTCGGTATAAGTATGGTTCATTAAAATATTCGATGTAGTTAATTAAAAGTACAAGATTTGGTAAAAATAGCAAAGATTTGTTAACAAAAACAAATGTTTTAAAAATAAATAAAAGTAAAAAAATTATAAATGTTTAGTAAAAATAATAAATAAAAATGTTTCCACAATAAAATTCCTTTTCTTAATTATGTTCGTCCAGTAGCACATGTTTTTTACGACTTTTCGATCGGAGGAACCTTCTCCCATAAAGCGATAAAAACCGAAAAACTATAATTTTGATTTTCTGATTAAAATTTTGAAAACTACAGAATCATCAAATAAATTTATTATTTGAATCTATCTGCAATACAATGCTGTACTCATTTGTTTTTTTTTGCTGTGCAAAATTTAACGAAATAGTTTGTGTTCTTTACAGGACATTTTTAAATTTTTGCGTTTTGAAATTTCATATTTTAAATTATTGATCATTTGTGTTTTTCCACTGTTCAAAAACTAAATAAAGATTAAGCCCACCTGGAATAAAACACTGCACGTTTCATTATCATTCAAAAGAAATTTTAATACAGCGTTGTTACTTGGTAGACCATTTTTAGGGGTGGGGCATCTATTAACTAATTTTTCCGAATTTTTCTTGGCGACCTAAATTATTTTGGTTACGCTTACCACAAATTCTTCGATTGGGTGAACGCCTTGGATTAAAATTGCATTAAAATCAGGGGAGTTTTTGGTTGTTTACGAGTGTGTAATAGTCAATTAAAAAGTAAAATACCATATGTACGACGGACTTTTTTATTATATTTTTAGTTCATTCACAACAGACTTCTCAATCTTCGAACTGAGTTGCAACTACGAGTATTTGAAATAGAATTTCAACGATCTATAAAATTTGCATTAGGTCGTCTGTTTTCTTCGGTGTCTGTATAAATTTTCGTTTGGTCGTTTGGTAGCCTATTAAAAAGTTTTGTTGGTCAGCTTTTTTCGTACGATTTTTGCAAATTTAGTAGTAACCTATTTGTTTTTCAAAAAAGTTTTACCAATCGTTTGATGACCATATTTAGTAGCGTTTGGCAGTCCATTAAAAAGTTTAGCTGTACTCATATATGTAAAAAAAGATTTTTTTGAAAATTTGATGTCGACTCAAACCTCACATTCTTCAAAAATGTTTTTACCCGTCGATGGCGGTCGTTCGATAGCTCTCTAAAAAGTTTTGGTGGCGAGCCAAGCCTTCTTTCAAAAAAATTTTTTACCCATCGTTGTGTAGTAATTTGGTACCGACGGCAACTCATTAAAAAAGTTTGGTAGTGAGCCGTCTTAAAAAAAGATTTTTTTTTAAATTTGGTATCAAACTTATTTTTATAAAAAATGTTTTTACCAGTCGTTTTGTGGTCGTCTGGTAGTGTTTGGTAACCGATTAACAAGTCTTTTTAATGGGCCATCTGCGCCACAAAACGACCCTCAAACGATTGGTAAAAACATTTGTGAAAAAAAAAGTCAAGTTGGGGCCAACTTGACATTTCATTTGAGTTTTTTTAATGAAAATTGCTCAATATCAACACTTCTTAGTGTACTACCAAACACCACCAAATGATTGGCAAAAATATTTTTGAAAAACCTAACTTGACACTAAATTTTGTAATATTTTTTATACAAAACTTTCTGGTGGATAGGAATCACTATTTTATAATGCAAAGTTGACCTTCATATGACTATGTATTCAGGTCCAAGGTTAAACCAATCTTATGTTCCCCATGAAGTCCTAAGACGTTGTTTATGACTTCAAGTTGATCCATATAAGATTTACGCCCGGTTGCACAAAACACAGATATCAAGTTGACAGATCGTTGACAAGCCGTTAAGCAATCAAAAGATTAGATAATTCAAATTTGAAAATTAAAACTGCGGCAACAGGGCTTTAGTTTTAAAAAAAGAACATTGCCTCGTTTAAAATGGTTCACCGTGTATACTATGTAGAATAGAATAATCTTTATTTGTTTGAGATCAAATTTGTTATCATAATATCAAAGAAATCGTTCGCTGTAGGGAGATGTTTGAAGTAAGAACTGTTTAATATACAGTGACATCTCTTTTGAGCGGTCACCGACGGTTGCCCAACTATTATTGTCGTTCAAAAGAGGTGTCCGATTATTAGGGAAACATCAAACGGTATGGTAAAAAGATTAAAAATACGAACATAAAATTACAATACAATTACTACACTGCATTAATTGCACTGGCACATATATACGATTATTATTTTTTTATTATTAAATTACATTATATGTAATTAAATTTAAATATGTATACAATTATAATAATAGGTACGATTGATGAACACACAAGTGTGGTATAAATAATTTAAAAAATGCATATACAAACATGCAGAAACATTATTTCTTAATTAGAAAATCAAACATTGTGGTTTGTTTGATAGTCTTGCTCATTGCGAATTTTTCGAAATGCATTTCTAATTCCGATAAAATCTCAAATGCTTTGAAATCATCATCGAAGTCTCTCTCGTATAAACGTTTTTTGAATCACACCCTTCCAGTAATGACGGGAGTTTTTCAAAAAAGCTCGTTACATCTTCGGGATTTGCACTATTAGCGGCTTCCTCCGAAATGGCTCTAAATTTGATATTGTGATGAATCCTGAATTTTTCTAGCCAACCAGACGACGCATTGAAGTTTTCAAAGTCTAAAGCTTCTGCTATTTCTTTAACCTTTGATCTTTAATCACATTTGCCCAATTTTGAAGAAATTTCTATGCGTCGCTTCCCAGATACTGATTTTTTTTTGTTTACGGGGCGGGCAACATAAAAAAATAACTTCTCCTTTAAGCGAACACATTCATTTTTGCTACTTGGTTGGGTTGAAGTAAGCATATGGATCCCACATTTGCGCAATTTTGAAGAAATTTCTATGTGTCGCTTCCCAGAGACTGATTTTTCTTGTTTTCTTGTTTCGAAAACACCAATCTTCTGTGGATGCGAACTGGTCTCCATAAAAACGTAAAGATCTTTGACAACTTCCACATGGAAAACCAGTTTGCTGAGATAATCGTCTTGATCTAATTGATTTGTTTGGACTATTCCGCATTCGGATGTGCATATCTTCAACATCTTCTGACACAACTTTTGGCGGGAAAAGCGATATATTACTCAGGATATGTGGTCACAAACTTATTATAGCATGACTAACTGGAGTAAAGCCAATTACCATTCACATCCTGATTAGAAATGAAAAAAATACTAATAAAAAGTACTCGTCTGCGAAGCAGTAAATTGGTAAGGAAAATGACTCATTTAATTAATGTAACATTTAATTACACTCGAAAAAAGACGCCACTGTTAGAATGACAATTACAAAATTGATAATTACAAAATTACGATGGATAATTCTATCAAGTGAACATTATTAATTTAGTTTAGATTTTCAAATTTACCTAATTTATTTTCACTGTTCGTAAACATGTGTTTCAATGAGACTGGACAATAGGTGAAGGAGGACCATAAAGTAGAGATAAATCGTGGTATCAATTTGTGTTGTTTTGATTAGCTCATATCCAGTGGAACTTGCTTTTTATTGGATATAATTTAATACTCCATGACGTTAACGCGTCTACTGCCTCGTAGACTTACCTCTATAAAACGGCAATTACAATTCTATCTCACCCTGTGATGTAAATATTATTTTATGATAGAAACCACAGAAGATAAGATTTGATACGAACATCAAACAGGTTATGTACAAACTCGTTTCAGTGCTGAGTTTGTTATTTTGAATTTTGTGCTGAGTTTGTTAATGTGTTGAAGCTGTAATACGAGTTTTTTTTTGCATAGTATAGCAGTTTTATATCCCAGAATGGACTGTGAGTATTAATTAGTGGAACATTTGCCTGTAAATTACGCACATAATGGAAATAAGTGAACTTTTTCAACATGTGTGAAACTGAACTGACATTGAACAATGTGACAGTTATTTGCATGAAATGTATATCATTGTCATGTCTTTTTATGGCATTAGTCATTAAGTAATTTCCTGTATGTACAGGCCCAGCAAATGATTCAAAGGAAAATTAACAATTTTAAAACAGAATTAAATAAAATGCAAGGTTGATCTCTCAGATAAAAGAACATATAGATAGGTACCGAATATTATCGATTTGTTTGTCCTCATTAGAACTGACTAATTTCACAAGAAATCTCGATTTACAGGCGTACTAAAAGGAAATAGTTCTGGATATGATATATAAGAATATAAGATTCTTTGAAGGGAATATTAACCTATTAGACATAAAATTTTGTAAATAACGCGCCCAATCACAAAGAAATTTTTGTAATACCATTTTTGGAAGAAATGCTGTTTACATTTGGTGTTATTATTATTATCACTACGTCTCTTTTCAAGCATATAGCTTGTTCTTACTACAGTGCGGACAAACATTGCAATGGTAAAGAATATAGTGTTCGGCCTCTAGAGCAGTGGTTCCCAACCTTTTCTAATCTGCGGAACACTATTGTGAATAAAAAGATTTGGTGGAACACCCTCAATTAATATGAAATAAGTTTTTTGTCACTTCGTTATTAATATGGAATAGTAATAATTTCAAAACAACATTTATTTTTTATGCCATATTCAGGATAGAAGATAGTTGAACTCGGCAAGTATTATTTTTCCTTTTTTTTGCAATTAAAAAAATCATTACGGTTACAATAAAATACAATAAATTGCGTGGGAAACTTGTGCCTGATGTTGTTTACATATTTCTTTTATGTTGGGAGGTATGCAAGGTAAGGCTACTCTCATTTCTTCTTCTAAATTTGTTAATCTTTCCCCTTTTTTTAGTTTTTATATTAGTCAACGCACAAAATCCGAGTTCACATAAATAGGAAGTTGAAAAACATAATAAAAATTATGGCTTTTTTTTTTTGATATTTCAAGATATTCTTGAATAGATATGCAAAATTCATCCAGACTCATTTCAGCGTGTTTAATTTTCAACGTGCGGTCAGACGTTAAGAAGGACATAAGCTTCTTCTGATACAGAAAATTGAGAATTGTTAGATAATTCTTGTGAATAAAAAGGAGTTCTAACCCAGTCATATATGTCCGTGTTCAGAGAAGGAAAATATTTTCTGACATTGCTGTCCAGTGCACAGTGGTTCTGCGCTTTAAGTAAGGCGGTCATAGCGACTCGACGTTGTAATAAAGGTTCAAACTATGTGCTATTGTAGTTAAAATGTGTTTTAAGGATGGAATATACATTTTAGATAAAGTAAACAACCGTTTCTT
>JAWQRJ010004762.1:0-10777 GCA_033557515.1 Diorygopyx duplodentatus
CAAAAAATGTTCAATATGGCGGCCGTTTACTTCTAAACATTTACTAACAGGCTTTTTGACACTTTTTTCTACAATTCATTAACTGACGAACACTAACGGAGTTAAAAGCGTGTATGACACTTTGTTGCAAATTATTAATACTGTTATAACTCATTCCATATACCACATTTTTTATATGTCCTCACAGGAAAAGTCTAATGGGGACAAATCCGGAGATCACGATGGCCATTGTACGGAACCGTTCGTTGCAATCCACCGATTTCCACATCTTGTTGCTAAATATTCAGCAACAATTCTTCAATTAAATGCAACAATTGCAACAATTATGTAAAAAATGTAAAAAAGTGCAACAATTATGTACCGGGGCGCCGTCCTGCTGAAAGAAAATAGTTCTCTCTTCTTGAATTGGTAGATCATCCAACGCATCTTCAATTTCTTGTTGCAGCAGTTGGAGATATCTGTTTGAGTTAAGTGTTTCGTTAAAAACAAACGGACCTATTAAACGGTTTCCCAAAATGCCGCACCAACTATTTTCGGATTTTCATTATTCCAATAATGGTAATTATTCCGATTGTAAATGTTGTTTTGTAAATCGAGTTTCATCTCTTCAAAGAATTTTATTGCCTACAAAAGGAAACTCGCCTTTCATAATCAGTTTCCTTCATTTCTTGGCATATCATTGATTTGTAGGGGTGAAATTTATTTTTTTAATTTATTTTATTGCACCTTATGTAGGTAACAAACATATCAATTTTTTTCATAGTTTGAAAATGCCATTATCAATGTAGAATATGAATAATTGACGGCAAGTACAACTTATGACACGAGAGTGGTTAAACAATATTATTGACAGGTATGTGTAGTCTATTGTTTCAGTCATGGAGAGTGTGATGTGGATTAAAAGCAGTGCGGAATACGATTTTTCTTCATATCTCCTAAACTATGAAAGATCAATACCTCAAACCTATTATCGTTGAAAAAGTAAAAAATCAAGTAATTTAATAATGTCAAAATCAACTATGGTTTCTATTTAAAAAAATACAACTTTGAGTCATATCTTGAAACTGGTGCAAGGTAAAAAAATATAATAATCTATCCTAGAGAATGTTTTCATATCTACAATTTTTTCCTTTGAATTTTTTTGATACGATAAATAATATGGAAAATATTCACATTTTAATGACAATTATCAGTTTTTTCAGGATATCTAGTAGGCGATGCATTTTTTTCGGAAAAACGAAAGAAGGTCTGAAGAGCTTAGTTTTCAAGATACCAATGGTGAGTATCGATTTGGGACACTCTGTATACACTCTGTTGCATTTCAGAGAAGGTTGATTAGCAAGTTTCTTCATTGATATAAAATTATTTGGTTAAGAATCCCATACATTTAATATAATATTTTCAAAATTTAATGTGGGATCATTATTATCTGCACTACTTTCAGACATTTTTCCTTCTACTTCGGAAATCAAGTTTTCAAATTGATTTTACCACACTATGCTGCGTTGAAATTCAACTAATTGCATTTCTAAATCATGGATGGATACCTTCCACATAAATTCGGTTAACCCCATTGTTTCAAATTTCGTTTTGTATGGATATATGATGAAATGTAATAATGAAATGTATTTTCCAAACTTTTAAATTGATTAAATCTCTTCTCAAAAGCTTGTTTTATTTCGTGTACTATCATTAAATATTTTTTAATTGCATTTTCTTCAATGTAAAGCGTATTTTCAAAAATTATTGTGTTTTGAAAATGTTTTTGTAATTCAGCAAAATATTTAATGGTTTTCATTTCCAAATCCTTATTAAAGATGTCAAGTTTCGTCATAAATATTTTAATATTTTCAATATCCATTTCTTTAAAGGCTATATTAAATTCTTTAAAGTTGTTATGTATTCGCGAAAAAATAATTCTTGCTAATTCTATTACTCGATCTTTAATTGTATTGCGACTTATTAGTATCTCATTTATGCGCTTTATAATCAAGTCTTCTTCTTTAAAATCTGCAAACACAGCAGCACTTAGCACAGTTAGTTCTGACGATGTAATGAACGGCGAAACGTCAACAGAGTTTCTTCACTGACGCGACGATCACCGGAAAGCCAAAAAGTAAAAAAGAAAGTAGCACTACATTCTAAAAAAGCTTGTTTTACAAAATCTCAACTTGAAAACTAGCAGCTGTAATGTTATTTTTTGGAATCAAAAAAGTTTTTAAAACACTGGTTTGTGAATGATTCTCTTTTTTCTTTTGTAAAAAATATGTTCTTCTTTCTTCATCTGTTGAAAGGCTGAGATTAGAATGAACTTTTCAAAATGTCTTTTTACATTGTATGTACGTGTAGTGACTTTTTCGTTACCAATTATACACACAGTCGTTTTATTCTTTTCAATCACACTATATTTATCAAACCATTCTGTTTGCTGTGGTCTGAAACTTGTATCGTTTGTTTTTATTTTTTTAACCGCCGTAGTACAGGTATATAATTAAAAATATTTATATTTATATTTAGAATAAAATAATTTAACCTATGTAGATGAGAAACTTTATTTTTTTTATTTTTTATGCATACAGGAGCTGACAAATAAGTTGGTCTTATTTGATGGTTGGTTAAGTGTGGGGGTTGAGAGAAAGGTTATTCGGAAAAAACATTAAGAGGAGGAAGGGGAATGTGGCAGTTTTCTTAATGGCGTCATCTTGTATGGGGCGAAAATATGGGGGTGGAGAAGAGGCGGTGCCGACGAAGTAGTGGAGATGGATTCTGGGACTGAAAAGGGAAGTGGTAACATCAGGGTACATAGTGAGGGAAGTGGTAAAAGTTTGTCAACCTTCCTTGGCGGGAGAGGGCGGTGAGGTTCGCGGAGAGGATCGGGGTTAGAACAGAGTCGATGCTATAAGAGTGATGGAAGGAGGTGAAAGGGAAGAAGACTGGTTACACATAGAACGAGATGAGGAGCTACTATGAAAAGAATGAATATGCAAGAGAAAAGGTGGAAGGGCGTAGACAGGGTGGATGGTTGTTATGGAAAGAGGTGGTAAGCCGAGACCGGGACGTGCAAAGACAATCGAGCATAAAAGGGAGTAGGTACAGTCCCCAGTACCGATACAGATCATAAGCTACCGGAGTATCTGAAAAAGATTAAGGGAAAGATGAAAACCAGAATAACAAGCTTTAGATGTGGAAATGAGGAGGGCAATAGGTACTGGATGATATATGTAGAGAGGATATGTAGATTATGCGGAGAGGGGTGGGAAACATGAACATCTATTAAAGGAATGTAAGGAAATGAGTGAGGGGGAGGAAGACAGGAAATGGATACTGGGAGAGGGAGGGAAGGGGACGGAGTGGATGGGTGCAGTAATAAGGGCCAGAGAGGAGAGAGGAAGAGGGACCGAACGTAAAAAGCTGTAAAGCAGATAAAACATTCTATCTAGCTATTTGAAATCAGCACACCAAATATACATGACATTAGCTCAAAAAAGCTGGGCTGGTTCTTCTTTAACTTGGTGAATTTATACTTTTTGCTGTAAAAACCATTTTATACACGAATTTATTGTAAATTTATTGGCGCAATTTATTGTTGTTTTTCAAAACACTTATATAGCTCGGGAGATTAATTCCTAACGGAACATGAATGTCGTCTTACTCTATGCTATGAACTTTCAGCCTATTTGAAAGGAGTATTGCATAAATTGTTTATTGAGAATTTGTTTACTGCGGACAGGTGCGTCTCTATGCTTACGGCAGATTACATGTTTAGACGCGCATTTTTATTGCATAGCTAAATATTTTAAATTGTCGTGCAACTACGAAAGTCGTGTGACAAGCGTTCTTCCGTTCTGTATGCCTTCGACTAACAAACATTACTATTATTTTTTTATTGATGCCATTTTGTGCTGTCCCCTCAATTTATTTAGTATGTTTTTCCTATTCCGTCTTGTTATTGTCTTTCTTGGGTTTGCGTCATTTATAGCTTTTTACCGTGGAAACTAACATTATAAATAAATAGCACCCGAGGGAAAATTCTCGCAAACGCTTTATCACAAATACAAATGCAAATGTTTGTTTTTGTTTGAGTAGGTATCGCTTACCTCGCGACACCTTGGACGTATCTTTAAATATAAAAAATGACGCATACGACGATTACTCTGTGGGTGGGTCATAGGTTTCAAGGTCAATAGCAAGCATTTTGTAACAACAACGTTTTGTTCTGTGTTGCAATATTATAACGAATGGCGTGAATTATGTAACTTTCTCAATATGTTTATACGAAACACATAGCACATAGAGCTATCGCTTGTTTTACGTCATTGTGGCAGTCAATGTGCAAATTGCAAGGTGTGGATATAGCCTAGAATCTACTAGTACGTAATTGAAATAAATTTACGATAAAATGAATTAAGTAATTGCATAGTTTTGTTGTACGTATGCTAAGAGGGTTCTAAATTAGTGACCTACGTGCAAAGCATTTGAAAAACCTGAAGTAATGTTGTCATACCAATATTTAGCGTCTCAGTTTGATAGCATTTTCTGGGCGGCATTTATTTTAAATCACACAGTATAACAAGACCCTCGACTAAAGGTTAAGTTATTTGTGGTAAAACATTGTCGAAAAATAGGTGAAAATGAAGAATAATCTTTTGGGCAATAATATAAACATATATATTTAACCATTGTTACATAAACATTTATAGGATCAAGAAGAAAAACGATCTTATTCAAATTGAGAAACCTATTGAGTTCTTTAGAAGAATTTCTTCAAGAAGGAACAAAGAAAAAAAATTACAAATACTTACGACAGATTTTTTTAGGATTTAACAGTGATTGAGTACATATCACTTACATTTTTTGTGTAACATCACATTACCAAGAAAATGTATCCATTACCATTTTTATATTATATATTTTATAGTTTTTGACGATGTGCGAATTTCAATTGTTCTACAACTCGAACAATTTTTGCTGGATTGTGCGAGTTCGACTAGAGGTCCCACTGTACTTGGATAAAAAATGAATTATGAGGTTGAAGAAGGCATTCTAAAAAGTGGTACATATACAGGGTACCTCAGGAGGCACCGGAAGTATCTCAGGAGGTGTATTTTCTTTAATAGAACACCTCTATTTTTTGGCGCAACTGAGACCTCCTTGAGTTTTGTTTTTAATCCTATTTTGTTTCTGCACTTAAATGTATCGTTGACCAAGTGATATGATTTTTCAAATTATTTTTTAGCCAACTTCTAGCACGTAAAGAGACAAAAGTGTCTCTCTGGAACGGGATTTTTCCAAAACTATTGAAGATAAAGGTAGATTGTTTGGTATTAAAATAAAGGAAATTAAATACTCCATTGACACTCGTCATAAAATATAGGATATTACATTTAAAAAAAAATTAGTTTAATACCGATATTTAAACAACAATTTCGGGCGCTCTGTATAAAAATTTCAAATTCTAATGTCACCTATTTTTTTACAAAAAAAAATCTGTGCATGTTGGTACAAATACTATAGTTCAAATTAACAGTTAATAATATTGACGAAAATTAATACATATACAGGGTCCGGCACGATGAGCGTTCATTAGAAAGATATGGACAATCAGGTAAATTAGAACATTGATAGTTTGGGATTATTGGCTTTTGGGTGTGGCAGTGTTAACTAAAATATTTTCAACTTTTGATCACTTCCGGTTATACCGGAAGTGGTACTCAACTTGCTTATTTGTAATGGAACAGCCCGTATTTTATTGCATTTTTGAATTCTATGTTAAAATTTAAAGCAACTTTGTGTTGCATTCCGTATACTGAATATTAACAGTTCCTGAGATGTGTCAGTTTCAACAAAAAAAAGTGACAGTTACATTGCTCTTTTAAATGACGTGTAAAACAAGTAAAGGAAATTTATTTGGCCACATTAAAGAGATGGCAAACCTTTATTGGAAATCTTGTTGAATTTTTTTAAATATTTTACAGGCTGTTCAAAATATTTATGATTACACACTTTATTTGGTCATATTTTGATACGTTTTCTTTTTTAGTTTAGCGTTACAAGTAACAAGATTTGATCAATTGAATTTTTATTTGTGTTTATTTGTTATAATTAAAATTATGTTTTAATAATTTAATATGCCTATTTTGATACATTTTCTTTAAACTGATTTATTCCAATAACAAAGCATTTTAGGTGTAGGATATTCTACAGAAAGTTAATATCATTTGTTTAGAAGAATTCAAAAATGTATAGAAATAATGTTTTCATTTAAAAAAATGACTTTTGCTGTTTTTTTAACGTCGTATTTATACAAATATTTTGAACACCCTGTAAAATATTTAAAAAAATTCAACAAACTTTCCAATAAAGGTTTGCCGTCTCTTTAAACGTGGTGAAATATATTTCCTTTATTTGCAGTACTTATTGTTTTACACGTCATTTAAAAGAGCAATGTAACAGTCACTTTTTTTGTTAAAACTGACATAACTCAGGAACTGTTAATATTCAGTATAGGGAATGTAACACAAAGTTGCTTTAAATTTTAACATAGGTTTCAAAAGTGCAATAAAATACAGGGTGTTCCGTTAGAAATAAGCCAGTTGAGTACCACTTCCGGTATAACCGGAAATGATCAAAAGTTAAAAATATTTTAGTTAAGACTACCGTACCCAAAACCAATAATCCCAAACTTTCAATCTAATTTACCTGATTTGTCAATCTTTTCTTTGTCCCTATCATCAATAGAACAGAAGTTGCAATTTGCAGAATATATTTTATTGCAAGTGAATAATAATCAATTGCAGATGCCAGAAGTCAAGTTGATTCTTGGGCAGATTATTTATTAATTCTGCTTTTCCTGACCGTCAATACCATAGTGATAGTTTGAAAAATTAAGTTTTATAACTATAAATCATTGCACTAAACTTTATACATATTTTACTATTAGCTCAATGTTTGAGCTAATGAAGTGTGTATAAAGTTTCTGCCTAGGAATCAACTTTATTTCTGGCATCTTAAATTGATGCAAAAACTTCAGTTCTATTGATGATAGGGTCCAATGATTTTGACAAAATTTCGCCTTTTTAAATACATGAATTATATTGATATGAATTTTTTCTTTTGTAATGCAAATGTGGATATAATTTTATATTCCTCAAAAATGTACCAATATAAAAAATAAAGTATATGGCCAACGTATGTTGGCTCAAGGTAAAAAGGTAAAGAAGTTATGACCACTTAGAAATTATCAGGCCCTATTCATAAATCGTTCTGAACGTTACACTCGTGCTTGAGAACGAGCTGGCTACGCTTATTCCTACAGCCAACTTGTTCTCAAGCACGAGTGCAGCCTTTAGAGCGATTTATGAATACGGATTCTAATCTCAACCATTCCGGGCGGTAGTTGTTCGATTACGCGCAGAACAATTGTGTACGTTCCTGTTTGGAATATAGTTCTCGGAATTGCGAATAAAATACTTGAGACATTCCAGTACACATAGCGATGGAAGTGTCAAAAGCATTAGACGTGCGCATGCTTGAAGGCAGTCGTCAATATGCACCGAAAATATCCGTGTTGCAGCAGATGAATACCCCCCATCATGGAAAACCATACAAAAGATGTGATTGGAAAAAGGCAATTAAGAAGTTCTTAAAACATTAGATCCCCCGAATCCAGACATATGTCTCAACAAGTTGCTGAAGACAGACGGGATGCCAACTTATCACCATGTTCCTGCTGTTAGTTTGACCGTTTGACATCCAAATATATCCCCAAAAAAACATTTGTATATAGTAAAAAGAGATCATTTATATATAGTAAAAATAAAATCGGACCTTGTGGAACACCCGTTTCAAGCAGTCCCAAACTGGAAACTCCTATAATAATCATCCATAATAATCATTAAATTTGTTCGTTAGGTAAGATGTCAAGAGACGGCAAGACACGATGTTATACGTATAAAGCTTCCTGAGAAGGATCTCGTGCGATACGCAGTCGAATGCCTTACTCAGATCCAGGAAGGAGGCCGCACATATTCAACAGTTTCATAACAACTTGTTGTCACTCTATCGACAAACCCAGATATAGATAGGCCTTCCGGTTGACATTGCATTCAGAAGCCGTATTGTTGTGTATAGAAAAGATTGTCTGCTTCAAGATAATCTGTTAATTGAGTTTTCAGCAGTGATTCAAATATTTTAGTTATCACAGGTAGAATGCTGCCAGGAAGTTGGATTTGCACTATTTCCCTGTTTAAAGATAAGTGTTACAACAGCTGCTTTAAAACTATAATTGGGAATGGTGAAGGTGAATACACGAATTAAACAGCTTTTTAAGTGGAGTTTTATTGCTCTTTAGGAGATAAGGAGGGAAGTTATATTCCCCTTCTATCAAAGGGTCATTCCATGTCAAATAAATTTTCGAATTTTTTTTATCTCACCATCTCAGATTTTCATGAAATTTGGCGCAGGTGTACTGTTCATACAGACTTGGAAAAATAAAAAAACTTTTTGTTACTGCTGAAAAGTCTTCATCAGAAAATTATAATGATATTGACAAATCAGTTCTCCAAAAGTAACTTTTTGAGTTCTACGAGTAGGACGAAAAATCCAATGCTTCTAACATGTTTACCTGAAAATTGGAGTTAGGAAGATGATGCCCGAATTTAATGCACCGAACTTCATGCTCCGGCAGTAAAAAAAAATGATTTTGATTTTTTGATTTTGGAAGGTCCAAATTCAAAATCAGGGAAAAGCTTGCCAATAGAAAGTATTGGAACTGTACGTTCATTTTATGAAAACCATGAAGTTAGCAGGACAATGCCAGGTATTAAAGATTATGTGACGGTTATTGAATCAAATGGAAGTAAATCAAAAATTACGAAAAGACTAATTTTGTGTAATCTTAAAGAAGCTTACAAACATTTGAAAGACAAGTTTCCTAGCATAAATTGATGAACTTGTGGAGATGGTTATTTTCTGTAATTTATCAATGTCCTTCTTCTGCAAGTGATTCATTGATAAATTCTCAATGAGAATTTGTGTATGTAAATTTGTAACCACCACAATCAAGTAGATAATTTGACAGTAAGTAATTAATATGAAGTTATATACAATTTAAAAAAATAAGATGACCACCTTCAGAAAGTTAGATTAGATAAGTTCGATTTTAATTTTATAATTTATTTAAATTTAATTTTAACTACAAAACACACTAGGAATAACTAAAAATAAAAATGATTTGTAGATACCCCTGAAGATGGCAATAAAAACTTGCCGAAACATGAGAGCTAGCTTTCACATTTTTGTTCCTCACCAATGCTTAAGATTAAGTAAAAATCTCTCACTTTTCCACCCTCGACAAAAAAAAGGAACTTTGCAAACTTTTGGACGTACATAAGTAGTGATTTGTAAACTTATGCAAGTAATCTTTTTATTTATAGATTATGTACATTCTGCATTTAATCGGTTTTTGAATCAACTTTATTTTAAGAAATGACTATTATCGAGAAAATTACAAATGCTTCTAATAACTTCTTCGTTCTTGTAGGCGCCACATGTACCAATTCTCACAACATTTCCCTAAATATTTTAATAATCCAAGACGATCGATCGTCTGGCTCGTTCATTTTCAAATAAAGCAAAACTTACCAATTCGATTATTTTAATGATTCCAGGCAGTGTTTTAAAATACTCCACATTGAGTTTGAGCCAAGCCAAACCGCTTCCATCGCTGGGCTTGGCGGCGTTGTTGTTGGGTGCGTTCTCAACAGTAACCACTGTTTCCGTCATTTTGTCGGCGAACTATCCTCAACTGAATATTACGGAAAAAATAAACCAAGAACAAACGCGCACGGGCACCTGACAGACGGACAACGGACGCGCACACAACCAACCTCTCTGCAATCTACTGAAACATTTGAGCCGCGTCCACTTTGTGACCGGTCGACCAGCGCGCGACCAACTTCAAGGGAAAAGGTGGGACAGACGCCGACTTACAGCCGTCGCTGCCTAGTTGCGATATGAACTTTTTACCGTGCTCATTATAGGAAAAGTGGCGTTAAATGGTATGAAAAAGCCCAGGGGCCCAGGAGGAAACGGAAGTCACCGAACGCTATTATACTTCGATAACAGTACGTGCCGATCAGACTATCTATATCAGGCGGCACTGACCTATAAAAACTCCGCGGTACCGTTAGTGGCTCCCAGGTCTGTGAAGAAAAATCGTATGCGTAAGAGGAACGGTTGTTAAAAGGTTACGCCAACGGAGAATGTGACACGTGCTTAATTAAACCGCATTTTTCGTCGAAACCGGACCGGTTTGGGTTAAACTTATTATCAGATTGTTTACAGGAAGAAGAGACAATCTTCACCATTTATTATACCACTGGATATTAGAAAGCGTAAAAGATCTATAGGATTAACTCTACACACCTATCCTAATAATAGACCACTATCAGTCAACTTCCGGTTCCGTGATGACAACGTATTTGCCGTCCTGAAAATAGCATTGCTGCACCGATTTTGAAATACTGTTCAAAATTGGTGAAGTGCTATTTTGTGCTTCTCTAGGTCCCGGGGGAATAGTAGGCGTCGCAGGCGGGTACGTCGGAAGGTATGCAAGTCGGATCCTCCGACGCCTCTCCTCCGATCCGTCGGCGAGCCGCAAGGGACGTCCTTCGTTCCCCGCGAGTCCTGGGAAACCGCGAATGCCTCTCTAAGTCCCGGAGGAATAGTGTGGGGTCGCTGGCAACTCACCGTCGTGCGTTAGATATCAGGTACCAGT
>JAWQRJ010004763.1:0-10777 GCA_033557515.1 Diorygopyx duplodentatus
TTATAATTATAAGGAAAATTTAGTTCAAATTTTCATCAAACAGAAATAAACGCATGTCAGGTGTTAAAAGTATTACTAGTAAACCTTTTGATATTTCTGCAACATCGAAAGCAGACGTTTTTCTGTAAAAGTTCCTTCATAAAAGCTCAAAATTCACAGTATAATAAGATGAAATTACTTCATCATGTGTTTTCCGGTAACGTAAGTGTTGAAAATAAAAAATCAACAATATATTATACCAATGACCGAATAAGAAGATGAAGAAGAAGGTTAGGTGAATTGAGGTTAATTTGAGAATTACTATTTGAGCCGCAGTTGTATTTTTTTAAATTTAGTATTCTTTTTTATGTTCAAATGGGGTTTTATGAATTTATTTTATTTTAGAATATTGTTTTATTATCCTTTTATAAGAATAGATTTATGTTCCTTTTGTGCAATCAACATGTAATGCAGATAACATTTGAAAAGAGATATTTCTGCTTTTATATCTCCGTTTTACGTACATTTACGTAGACATATTAAGTAAAAGAGCACTAGCTACTACACCCATGAACGCACCAGGTTCAACTAAAGTCTGCCGCTGCATAAAGCGCGCCTCCCCACTACGATATAGGCGTCTTATGGTAGGGACATGCCCGTGGCTATGGTACCGACTTGAATCCTTTTACTGTATATTACAAATGTATGAACGAAAATAATTGCATTTTAATTATAAAAAATAATAAAGATTAAATCTCTGGCGCGCCGAGCTTTTACACCTTTTACAACTTTTATACCAAAATAATATTAATATGTAATTTAAAATTATTTACTTATGTGTTCTTAACAGCGTCTTTAAATTTCAAGAATTAACCTAAAAGTTAAACGTATTTGTCTTTTTTCTTTTAGGGTAAGTACCGGGCGTTCAAAGGTAAAAAGTCCATCTAAACTTATTTCTATTCCGCTGCAGCTTCGTGTTATATATATTTTATGCAGTGACGTGCACATATTGTCTACGGTTACGTGTCAGTGTGCTTTATTACGTTCCTTAGAAGTTTGATTTGCGTTTTATAACTAAAAACGGTTTTTGTCAAGACTACTGTAGGGTTTTCAGGATTAAATCTGGGTTCTTTTCACGCTGCTATGAGGAAGCAATTACACTTCTATCCGTATAAATTGTCTGCGGTGCAACATTTGCTTCCGCTCGATTACGAGAAGCGAGTACAATATAATAAGTTAATAATAAGTTACAGAATAATGACTTTTTGGATTTGACATTTGTTGACATGTTTATTATTGCCAATTTAATTTGATATTAATAAAATAATGCTACGTGCAGTATTGGAAGTAACGTTTAATAAAGACTAAATTCCTGGTTGACCTAGGAAACCTGCTGGGTTTCCTAGGTACTATTAGTACTTAAGTACCTACTAAGTTGAAGTAGAAGAGTTAGTGTTCGGTCTACCTAGTAGACCGAACTCGGTATTGCTTGGTCTATCAGGTACTCAGAGCTCCGCCCGTATTCGTCTCAGTTTACATATGTTATAGATATGCCCTAATACCTAGTATACCGAGCTATCAGACGCTCCTGATAGCTAGGACTTTCAGTGTTCAGATATATAATAAGTGTACCCTAATGCGCCACTGTATAATTTTATTATACGTAAACGACCGCATTTTATTAAATTCCTGGTTGACCGAGTTCTGCTGGGGTTCCTAAGTACTATTAGTATTTAATTTACAATTAAATACTATTTACCTATCAGGCAAATTTCTATGTTTCCTACCATTAACATATTATTTTCATGAACGTCTTTTGAACACTGTTTAATGCCAGGAAGAAAATAGATCAGTAAAACTGATCAAACATTAATTTACTTAAATTTCTTTATTTTTTATACTTGATGATTAAAATGGTGGATTAGAATTTTTTGATATTTTGGATTTTCATTTTTCATATTGTCACGTATTTTTGCACCTTTATGCGATTTTGTTATTATCTTGTTACATTCCTTTTCCGTTTTGGAACCTGGACTTCTGGCTGTTGTTTTATATGTATTTATGTCATTGAGATGTTCGTTTGCTTTATTGTTATATTATTCATCTTGATTTAGTAATTCAATTTTGTTGTCCTTTGTCAGCTCGTGTGGTGATAACATTTCGGTTATCTTTAAAAAAATTGTTGGTTTCTGTTTCAATTTTACTATATATTATATATTTATTATTTTTAATTTTTTCTTTTGGTTTTCCTTATAATAAGAAATATGCTATAAATTTTTAATTACATCCTTTCTTTGAATTTTTTATATCGTGGTTATTATGGAGTCATAACTCGTAACTTTCAATATTTTTTATCGCATAGAAATCTATACCTTTTTGTTGGTTTTTAGTAGGAAAATTAAAATGAGGTCCACGAAATGAAGAAAAACGAAATAAATGAAGAAAAATGATTGCTTCGAGCGGGTCTTGAACCCGCGACCGCTTCATCGGTACTGAAGCGCTCTACCAAGTGAGCTATCGAGGGTTCACTATTAATAGTGTAGCCTGGATATTGAGACTATGTGCGTGTGTATGTGTGTGTTGGTGCGTGCGAGCGAGCGAGTGTTTATTAATTTCACTAAACATAATAGTAAAAGAGGTTAAACATTAAAAGTAAAGTTATAATTATAAAAACTATTAACTTACTAGTACTAATTTCTTCAACTAAATGTAATACATGTAACACATTCTCGTATTCGCAAAAAAAAATCAAATGAAGCCCCGACATAGTGATTGCAAAGGGACCCCTGCATGTTTCATCTGGTTCTGGGCACACTCAGCAATTGTTACAAGAAAAACATTATACCGCATTATGTACCAGAAATCTAAAAGACTATATTATAACGTATTTCTGAATTTCTAACCCACTCAAATGATTAAAGTAATCTTTCCGTAAAATGAGATTCATTAGCTTGGATCTCTTTTCGTTGATAAGAAGTTATTTCGGGCACATACAGAGAGTGCCTAATTTACTCTTCATCGCGGACTTTATCTCCCTCTTGAAAGCTTTAAACTTAAGCGAGGTCTTTAGAGTTTCGGATAGGGCGGCACTCGCATAAATCCCTAATTAGATTTCGGCACAACATGTTTTCTCCCCGCGGTACATGGTCAATTGCTCTCCGGTGAACAATACTAATGGGACACAAAGGGACGGGCGGATAGGCAACCGCTTAGCGAGCTTCGTCGACAAAACATTTCTGCGAACAAAGGAAACACGTATGAGGTTGGTCCTCGTCACGTAGTGTCTTTCAGCGAACTTCGGCCCTTTTTGTTTGGCACGCCGAACCTTCGCACATCGAATTACCGTTCGGACCCAAAGCTATGAATATTAAGTTATGCTTTTTAGGTCCGCTGGTTTCAGGGAGAAGAGAAAAATCTATATAGCAGTTAAAATATTAAAGTTGTTATTAAAGTTTATTATTAGTCTTTATTATTAAAGTTACTCCAAATTAAAGTGATGTTGAAATCCCGAATATGTCGCCTTATATTCGCTTTAAAATGTCTTTTAAATGGATGACATCAACACCAAATGATCGACAGTTAACTAACTTTCAACCACCACCGAACCATCGATCATTTGACGTTAGAATTTGGTTAACCATTGCAGACAACATTGTTGGACCTAACTGGCAACGTCACCACCAAGCAGATCTTAAATAACGTTAATCTATTGGATTATTTGGAAATAATAAGATCGATTCATTTGAAGACTATTAGAAATCTATTTCATACACCTTTGGTTATGGTAGATACTGAAGAGTATCGAACGAGATTATATATTTCCGTTAATTTAGTTCACGGTTGTTTGCTGCATAAAAATATTTCACATAATTAACATTAGGTCCAAGTAGAAGTACTCAAAATTCGTTGCACTGGTGCAGGTGTTTAAAAGTCTATTACAGCAATTGGCCGGAATTCCTTTGATAGTATTTGAAATTAAGTTTACTTGAAAATTTTTAATTTCTCCAAGATGTGAATGAAGGAGTTCATTCTTGTTTTTTTCTATATTCACCATAATTGTAATATATTGGGAAGAATGTATGAAAATTAGAATGGACGTATGTGAATGAGCATAGATGTATGTGAAAAAGGCATGAGTTGTGTTGACTGTAAATCCCGTATTATGGTCAGTTATTAAATGCTAATGTAAATGCACATAGCAATGGCCTGAATAACCGTATATAGTTATTTATGTCTCCTGAGAACCAGTGATTCTGCTGCGCTTTCTTGTTACATTCCAAGAAAGACGACAAGCCTAAAGAAGTTATAAGAAAATGGCGTAGAACTTCTTTTAATTGCTTTTATTTATTTACTAAGATACTAGTTTCGAACGCCAAGCGTTCATCATCAGTCTTAATCCATAAGTAAACAGTATATTAAGAAATGAAAGATAAAATACTGGACAAGATGTTTTTCTTATTTTATAAAGGTAAAAAGTGTAAAAAAAGTAAAAAAGCATAAAACTTACAGTCAGTAACGGAACATCTCAAAAGACAGATTAAAAAGGAACGTTGTTATAAACATTTAGCAGAATACAATTATCACAGAGAATGAAACATAAATAAAGGGACGAACTGAACGCTTTAAAAATCTTGTACAAAATGTGGTTCTCTAAAAAGGAAAAATACTGAATAACAAATAACAGGTATCGAAGGTCAACAAGAATCGCAAGGAATAACGTCAATAATTTCAAAATTAATAAACAAATTTAGCGCTATAAAAGTAAAATTAAATAAATAAAATAAAATAAACGACGGATGCTCTAAAACGGAACAAAAATGTTAAAAAATAATAGGATAGAGTGGCTGATTTTCGAAGTTGACTTGTTCGTTAAGGAGTATTTTGTTATTATGTTTGCAGATTTTAAATTCGTGTTGTTAAATGAAAGAGGTCTGTAAATAACCTTTTTATCGGAGTCAGAAGAAACAAAAGAATTCGTCGGAAGGGTATCTGATTGTCTGAATATAATTCTATTAATGATATCCTTATTGAAACCATTGATTTCGGCCAAACTAAATATAAATTTTATTTCTCTTTCACGTGCTATAGGGGATAATGGGTATTTATAGGCACGGTGTATGAAAGAACGGAAAACAGCAGTCTTGTGGGAAAAAGGATGGGATGAGTCGTACGGGATTATAGAAGCAATGTAAGTAGGTTTCTTGTAAATATCAAAAGTCGGATGGTCGTTATTATTAGTCACGGTAAAATCAAGGAAGTTGATCTGTTTATTTTGTTCTATCTCTAAAGTAAAATTAAGATTATTATGTATTCCGTTGAGGTATTCGAAGAAAAAGTTGAGATCAGACCGGCTACCATTCCAGATGCAAAAAACATAATCGACATAGCGTATCCATTTGGTGATTTTTTTATTGTAGGAGTTACTAGGAGATCAAGGTAAATATCAGATAAGATGCCCGAAAGTGACATACCCATGGGAAGGCCGTCTTTACAGTTATAAAAGTCATTATCAAAAGTAACGTAATTATTGATGAGGATCTATTTGAGCAAAGTGTTAAGATGGTCGACGGCAGTGAGGTTATTAAAATGATCCTTAAATATATCGGACATCAGGTTCAGAGTAAGGTCTATTGGGACGTTGGAATATAGGTTGACGATATCAAAAGATGTCATGATAGAATCCCTCAAGGATGTTTTTTCTATGTGGGTGTCTTTTATTGAGTTTTTAGGGGTGTAGTTGATGGTCTGAAAAATATCTAGGTGAAATTTTGTAACAGGATAAAGGGTGGAGGTATAATAGGCGGTAATTGGGCGAATAGGGATGTCTTTTTTATGTAGCTTGGGCATGGAGTATAGGTTAGGGATGGAACAGTTCAGGGGCATTAATTTTTTTTATTTTAATGAGCATTCATTTAGATTGATTATAGTATCTTTACATTGATTGATTATTTTTTTAGTATTTTCAGAGGATTTTTATTAATATGGGTGTAAGAATTGTTATTTAAGAAATTCATGTTTTTTTTTATATAATCAGTTCTATTCATGATGACTATACCAATATGACTATACCAATCATCATTATCACCCGGGCACATGTGAAATGCTGTCTTAGCAATTGCTTTGCACGACGATCAATGTCAGGAGGTGCGCCATCCTGCATGAAGATGGTGTCATGCAGGATGGCGCATTGATCGTCGTGCATGGATCACATTGATCGTTGTGCAAAGCAATTGCTAAGACAGCATTTCACATGTGAACGGGTGATCAGCCGTCATTTTCCTACAGCATGGCCTCCTCGTTCGCCGGATATCACCCCCTGCGACTTTTGGTTGTGGAGTTTCCTGAAGGACAATATCTGCCTTAAAAGGCCAGCATCGGTGCCAGGCGTCACTTTAATTATCTGAGAAATATTTGATCAATTTGAAAGTGATGTTTAAAATTTTAGTCCTCAACTAAAGTGTGTTGGTAAATCATTTTACAGAAAAATGCCCAATTTGATTTATTACAACTTTTATTGCTCCCGACAGGACTACTTGAATGTTTTGGTGTTTTTTATAGAGAGTGTGTATTTATTTTTATAGAAAGTACTTGAAAATTTAACATCCATTTGGAGCCGCAATTTCATTTATTTTCAATTATGTATGCCAATCGATTGCAAATCGATTGGTGGTGTTTAATTGTAAGTACCTGGAAGACCGAGCTCGGGAGTAAAAACACAAAGACAACATTGTTTTCCACCCCTAACAGAGCTTGCCCATTTCTTAGTTTTGGTAGCGGCGTCTTTTTTAAAGACTGCTTCGCTGCCCGCCGATAGATCCCGCCAGCAGTATCGATGTTTTTCACGTGTTTTCCTTGCAATTTTATTTATTTACGATATGAAATGATTTTAGAGAAAGTCTGGACCTACCTCAATGAATTCTTGGTACCTTAATCTCTATATCCATCCTATATCCGTGTAAACCGTCCTATGGACAAATAAAAAATATATACAAGCATTCTTCCTCGTAGTATAAGATGTACCGGAACAAGCCATTTTTTAGACAAAAAGACAGATATCGGGTTAGCAAGAAATAAGTTTCCCACTTCAGGGGCTCAAATTATAACTACGTACCCGTTATAATTTAACTAAAAAATTGGAAGCTGTCATTAATCCGGTTTGCTGAAGAACTATTCCCATATATCAGTCAGAATGATTCGTATAACAAAAGTTCACATGGCAAATTTGTTTAATATTTGAAATCGAAGTTAGGTCTTAGTAATGACCTTAAGTTACTGGGTAATATGTTTTCATAGAGCATAAACGTAATAAATTTCATTAAATAAGATCAAACATCTCTTAATGAAGTAAATAAGGCTTCTAAATGGGGAAAGTTACATTAACCCTTAATTACTCGCATGGGGTCAACGCCGACTTTTTTTACGTGATGTTTCTTTGTGCGAGTAATTGAGGGTTAATAAGATAGGAAACAGTTTGGTGTCTCATATTCTAAAATCAGAGTTATAAAACTTTTTGAAATATAAACGGCTTATTGAAATAAGCTTGTATACATAAAATAAGGTTATATGAACAAACATGAAGTTTTAAGTAATTGTTATCTTATGCCGTTTATACAGCCCAAAATAAAAGACCTCAAACAAAATAAAAGTTTTAGGCGATTTTTGCAGAAAACAGAAATTTATTGAGGTTTACCCCCTCCATATGTCGTAAACTACTGGATATAGCAAAACGTGTACTCGACCATTCTAGTTTAACAAAATTTAATGTACTTTAAGTTTGTTTATAATCATGGTTTCGCCAATCTCCATACTTTTCGAGATATTTGCGAAAAAAATGGACTTACTTACTCCTGCCCAAACCCGATGCTCTAAACTATGAGACTTTATTCATGTGATGTACTAACAGCAATTAGCAACCGACATAAATAAATAATCAATGCTCTTCGCATTGTTCTAAAGTTCATGTTCAAAAATTATTTTAAAAAATTGCTTTAAAAAAATCTTCTTCATATTTTGATTATAAATACAAGACAGCAAACCGTATCTCGACATGCAAACTGCATTGGGTGTCCCGACACTCATCATTCAACACATGTTAAATGTGTACATATATTTACAAGGTTGTTAATAACTATACAAGAATTATTTCCAATAAAATAAGTATAACTGGCAATATATGTATACATATAGTATTTACGTTAAAAATAAGTAAATTACAAACGACATTGGCCGTCGCGACGTTAGCATGACCAAAAAAACACTGTTCATCGTTCGGTAAATTGCAACGCGAGTTCTCGTCTACTCTCGTCTAATAATACGTTTGCACGTCAAGACTCGCTCCGTTCCACCCACAGAATATCGCATTTGCAAAACCCAATTACCACACTTACAAAACCCAAAAATGACTTCAGACGGATACACTTCCGCCCTCTTGAATATAAATGTGCAGGGTAGTTTAAATATTCGCCAAAGCCTCGCCAAATTGTGGATATTTTCTGACAAGAAGAATTGCTTTCGATATTGGGAGGATAACAAAATGGGTAGAAAGTTATACAGGGGTCATAAAGTCTTTCCCTGATTATAATAATTTATTGCAGAAAAACTAATATAGTTAGGCATATGCTTGTTTCAATACATTGTAAGGACATTTATGAACTTTTTGCGTATTTTCGTATTGCCCAACATTTGGGCTGCCACACTAGACACAGCATCTGTGATTCTGTCCTTGAGTGTTTCAATATCTTTGTTTTGTGATGCACATCGAGTAGATTTCGTAGGACTAAGCTGATATGCACGGCGAACGAGATCCACTTTTGATTCTATGACACTAGACCGGCCACTTCTCGGAAGGTCGCAAACGCCGCCAGTTAATTTAAATTTTTCATACCATTGTTTTACTGATATCACGTCTAGAGGTGTTTGTCCATAACAATTTCGCAATTTACGTTGAAGAGTAATTGAAAATTTGGATTCGTGGAACCAAAGCACGCATTGAGCTTTTTCTTGCTGCGACGCCATTTTGATAACAATGGAATGAAATTTCTGCATAAGTGGCGCCATCTGATGGACTAAAAAAAACTTTTCCGTTCTAAAAAGAACGTTTCTTTTCCATAATAAAAATTTTCGAAACAATTTTTTGTAATCAGGGAAACACTTTATGACCACCCTGTACTTGCTTTCTCTCTCACTAAATCCTGTAATTATTATGCGCACTGAATATTTCATACCGATAATTCAAACCGATAATTCAAACCGACTTTCAAAAACATCTTAATCGCGTTTGCTTACTTACTACAACAAACATGCGCATCGACGTCATATGTTATAATCGTGCTAAACTTTACTATTCAATTTTACCGAATATTCGTTAGAGATTTGGCCTCATAGTCGTTATTCGGCTAAACCAGTAATCATAACGTTTTCCAATAAACGTAAAGTGTTCTCGAGATAATTTGCATGAAATATTGCCGGGCATTATAATTTTATTACAAAAACTGGTTCGATGCTTAGCTAGATACAAGAAGTTGTATATTTGAGCATATCTTGTTCACACAATACCGGGTAAGTTTGCATTTATGTAATAAAAACTTTCATCTGACCTACATACCATCATACAGCTACTAAATTGTCGATCAACAAAACATACTTAATTTTTCGGTAGAGCATCAATATTTTTAAGTATCATCCAATACCATTGGCAAGACAACAAAAACAAAACACTGTGGGTTTCATTAAAAAGTCCTGTTAATTTGATGCATGAATTTGAGGACACTTATGCCTAGAAAAAACCTACACGATACAGTGCAGAAAACAAAATAGACTGCCTTGGATTGAACATGTCGCTCTTTCATTCTCACGTGTTCTGAATCCTAGCAGACTGGTAACTGCGCAATCGGTCCGTTCGTGTACGCTCGCTTGTTAACAACTCGGCAAGTGCATTACGTAGCCTACTTTGTTTTCGCAGCAGAGCCATCGTAAATACCTAATTTATTTTAAACGTCGCATTTTGCCTTCTCTTTGCGCTAGCAACGGCGCCAAACCAATGTCAGTAGCATCCCATCGCGCGCTTTCCGACCAGAAAACGGAAGGAAAGAAGAAAGAATAACGATAGGTCAGATTCTATTTTTATGTTGGCGTCCTCATGGACGATTGATTTAGTGTATATCTATAACGATGTGTAATGGAATTGCACGTATGGGATCGAACGAAGGAAAAGAAAAAAATAGGAACTAATAGAGTCAATAAACCGGGGTTTATGGTCGCATGGTCGTTGACTTTTAATGCAGAGTTAAAATTGGTCGATAATCTACGCAGTCATGAAATTGAGCAGTTTTATTGTCGTCAACATGGTTTAACCGAATATATTTTTACGGGCCTCTTAAAATATTACAATAAAGTTGATTTGATTTCCAAAGTAAAAACAGGCCCTTCTCTTCCATTTAATTGTATTGGGGTTTTGATGTTTATTTCTCAATACTGAATTGCATTCATAGTCCCTTTTAATGTTTTAAATAATTGACAATATGTATTAGTAAATGTTCACATGTAATATACAGGTTGGTCCATAAAAAACGCCTCAAGCCATAGCGTCTATAGTTTTCATCCGAATTGAATGATTCTAAAACCAAATTGTATGGTTTGAAAAAGACTACAAACTGGCCACATCTGCATTTTTTAAGTTCTTGTCTTCGATGACTAAAGATGGTCAACTTAATTTTTTTAAATGGAATGCTATATATTTTTTTATTCGATCTGATAGAGTTTTTTCTTCTGCATTCAGCCCTGTATCGCAAGTTAAAAG
>JAWQRJ010004764.1:0-10776 GCA_033557515.1 Diorygopyx duplodentatus
ACGTAGCGCACGGAGCTGTCGCTGTGTCAGCAGATCACGCCCTTCTCGTCGACGATGGCCGTGTCGGACGAGAGACTCTTCAGGCGCGTTTGCAGGATCGACCTGGGCCTCCTGCGGCACTTGCGTCGCGCGACGTAGCACGCGGTGAGGCAGGCGGCCAGCAGGCAGGCGACCAGCAGGAAGAGGTAGAGCGGCGGCAGCTGCAGGATTATCGAGCAGTGCGTCAGGGCCTCGTCGGCGCCCGAAGGGCAGTCTTCGCGGCCGTCGCACCACACGGTCGCGTTGATGCAAGCGTCCAGCTCCGGGCACCGGCGTTCGCAGTCGTCGTGCATCATGATGATCAGGCCCATGCCGTTCGGAGGGATCTCCTTGCGTCTGGAAAAGAAATCGAGCACCTATGAGGAGATGGCAGAAAATGGACAAAAATTAATATAACGACTGGAATAAATGACGACCAAACACTTACTACACTGTGTTTGGTAAAGGTAGGTTGTTCCCTACCTTTTTTCCACAGTCACCGTAAATTAAGATTGTTTATTTTACTATAAGATCGTGATTGACGCCTCATACAATGTATTAAGGATCTTAAGAATATTCCATTCCGATAATCTGAGTTGGCACGTTGTATGAACTTCATTCTCTGTTCTCACGCTTCTCGTGAGAACCGCATAGCCACTAAGTTAGAGTACTAAGAACGTACCCACACTGTGTGTATTTCATTCTATCTTCTAAGAACTTGCTGACACAGTATGGATACGTTATATATGTATAATAGGTAGAATAGGGTCGTCGTCGTCGTCAAGTTTAAGTTCGAGTCGTAAGGGTTAAGTTGCCGTCGTCGAGCAGTCGTTAAAGTGTTAAGTCGTGGAGTGCCGTCATCGAAGTCGTGTTCCGCCGTAATTTAAGTTCTTCACCAAAGAAGCGATCAACCCCCTTGGGAAAAATAACACTCTTCCAGGTTGTTTCGAGGATTAAAAAGCCTAAAGCAGTCCCCGACCATAACAGAATTTGGTGGCAGCAGTAGGATCGTTGATGAAGGTACAAGGAACTTCAGGGAAGCAGAAAGCGGTACCAGAAAACACTAACTCTGGTAACTAAAGAAGGAATTTTCCGGGAACCAGGACGACAAAAGATTCCATGGACGCCGACGCCTAGGTCAAAGGGCATTGACGTCTAGAACGACGAAGGACACAGGAAAGCAACGCCCAGAACGACGAAGGACACAACATCCGGAAGACAAAAGACTTCGTCAACAACAAAGGACCTTCAGACAACAAACAGAAAAAAGAAGAAGTCTCAAGCTAGATATTAATATTAACGTTGTAAAATTATAAAAAAGAAAGAAGTGGATAATGTTAAAGCCATAAAGTTGCAAGTAGAAATTCCATGTAAAAATGATATGAGTAACCCGTTCACAGATAAGATGAGTCCTAATAAAGATAAAATAGTATTATTATCAGTATTATTATCTATATATTATTATTAATAGTATTATTAATTGATACGGAATCAGATGTTTGCCTTAGGATCCTTCACAGTATACGCAATATAAAAGGAATTATCTTCGACGAAGATGATAAGATAAATTATAGAGGTGTAACGGGAAAGTTGATGACAACTATAGGAATATGTATTTTGAATATTAAAGGGATAATTGTAAGTTTAATGTTATTAATGATAATATTTCTATAGATTGTGATGGAATATTAGGTGTAGATTTATTAGATCTATTTCTGGAAGCAGAAATAGATTTTGGTACAGGCGATGTAATGTTCCATAATGGTAATGAGGTAACAATACCTCCAAGACCAGTGGTAGTAGTAAATGTGGAAGTGGATAATAAAACAGAAAACTTTGAAGAGTTATGTGAAAAACAACAAATGTTTAGTGAAATAGTAATAATTGGAAACTGTTTGACTAACGTAATTAATGGGAAATGTATGGTTAGTATTATGAATTTAACTGAAAATGAAAAGGTTATGGATTTACCTAAAGTAAAAATGAAGGAAATAATTGCAAACAAAAAGTTTAACGAAGTAAATCGTGTAAATAGTTACATTCGTCGTAACTATATTAATAAGGGCTCAGATAAATATGAAAATAATAATAATGATTGGATAAATAATGATCAAACGATCATTTAAAAGGTTCACATAGTAGATTTAGATAGGTTGTACCAATCATTGAGATTAGATCATTTGAATGTGAAGGAAAGGAATTCTATATTTGAAGTGTGTTCAGAATTTAGTGATTTATTTTGTTTGAAAAGAGATTCATTAACCATCACAAATTCTGTTAAACATAACATTCGTATTAAAGGAGGAGTAAGACCAATTTTTTTAAGACCTTATCGAATACCACACGCTCACAAGCAAATAGTAGAAGAACAGTTTAAAGATATGTTAGATCAAGATTTAATTAGACCTAGTAAGAGCGAGTGGAGCGCACCTTTATTAGTAGTACATAAAAAAATAGATCGATCAGGGGACGAAAGTGGAGAATTGTAGTTGATTTCAGAAAGTTAAATAATATCACTGTAGGTGACACATTTCCTTTACCACCAATAGATGAAATTTTTGATAGCTTCCCAATCTATCAAACATTTTTTGTCGAGATATTTTAGCGCTATTGATTTGGCATCCTGTTTTCATCAGATACCCTTAAATGAAAAAGGTAGGGATTACTACAACATGTTAAATAGTGATATTGGCAAAAAAAGTGTACCAGAAAATTATTAATGAAATATTGCAATTACCATATTAATAAACAAAATTGCGAATTTGATCGAACGACACTGGTTTTATATATGAACTTTAAACAGAGCGTCGATATTGTGGAATTGCATCGATATGTTACACGAAATTGAACAATAAGAAAAGTTAATAAGAAACATCTACATGATAATAGATTTTAGAAGATATTTCCCTATGTATAATAAAATATAAATTAATGAAGACGAAATATGAACCGAGAAATACAAAGACCGAAATATGACGGTTTAAAAATACCGAAATACGACGGTGTTTTCGAATATTTCAAAAAACTTTTTTAAGAACAAGTAACTGAAATATAAATTTTAAAATTTATAGTAAAAGGGCATAAACAGGATGATTTTCGAAGATTGTTTGATCGTTTAAAAGGAGTTTTTTAGCATATTCATGCCTTTCAATTTTCATTGTTCTAGAACAGGGGTGTGCAAACTTTTTTGGTTATCGACCCCTTTTAAAATATCTGTAGCAGTTTTCGACCCCCTCAACTTTATTGAAAAAATTATATACAGTGTGTATGTATTTTCAGGGCCAACCTTATATCTCCGTTAATATTCAAGATAGAATAAAAACTTTATATAAAAATTTTATTATTTTAAAATTGCAATTTGGTGGAAAACTTAAAAATATTTTATTGCAATTTCCCGCTAGAGGGCGACAGTCAACTTTTTTTTTTTAAATAAGATTACTTAAATATTTTTTGTGCATCTATCTAATAGAGGATTTTTTTCTCTTTACGAATATCTAAAAATATAATAGCATTAAATAATGTCATTTGCGAGATATATCACTTTTTAAAATCTTATTTATTCAACTGGATTAATTAGCACAATACTAAGTAGACATTCTTTGTTTGACAGATAGCATTTTTTTATAATAACTGAGTAACGGTAAACTACAAACTATAACACATCGGCAGCTTTCAGGTTACTATTGTAGTTGAACAGCGCAATATAGCATTTGGAATAGTGACGAGTTGGTGAAAACAAAAATCTTCTAATTCTTTTTAAGAGAGGATAAAACTAATTTAATTAAAAAAATAATTTAATTAAAAATTTAATTTATCTATCGACCCCCTGGACCCACGTTGACCCCTAACAACATCTATGTTAGGACCACTTTGCGTACCCTGTTCTAGAAAATCAATTTTACGACATTTATTCACTTCATGCATAATTTTAATGTTATGATAATCAATTATGACTCCGGCATGTTTATGTAGTATGCAACTGGGTTTCGACTTATGTTCTAGAATACATTTGCTTGGTTTACGTCTCGTTTGACCTGTACACACATACATATAGACAGGTATCTAATAAAGCTAAAAGTTTGAAAATTCCCATTTCAATATGGTGGAAAGCCGCCTAAAAGATAAAAAAATTCAATAAGCTGTTGGTTCCGGTTATACCGGAAGTTGACAACTGCTTTGTTAATTTAACTGGAATTACTCCAATTTTAATTTTTTTTCTTAATCTGCATTCAACTTGAAACAACTTTCGAATGCATTACAGACACTACATTAAATCAGCGGGGCCTAAACTTAATCGTTTTCGATATATTGAATTTTTTCGCAAAAATTATGCAACCACAGCAACATTTTGAAAAATCGAATTTTCATAATTAGGCTTATGCGATAATGTTTATACTTCATTAATCATTAGTTGAGACATTGCACTTTTCAGAAATAAACCCAGCGAGACATTCGTACGTACATTCATTACTAAACTGAATTTTGAAGTAAAAAACTTTAAATGTATATGTTATTTTTTTTCAACGACACCTACCAAATATTTTTATATTTATATTATATTTTATAATTAAAATTCTCGTTAAACGGTATTAGGTTGCACCTAAAATGTATCCTTTTCCGACTATTTAAAGTTTTTCGAGCTCTTGCTGCAAAAGCGATGCTTTGACAATACATTCAATTGATGTAAATTGGGTTGCCTACCAATTAGTTATCAATGTTGACGTTTATGAACTTAGGTTGGTTGATATCATATTTAGGATGAAAAATGAATAGATGATAGACTCCATCATCTGGAAACCGAGTTATCAATATATTTCACATGTTTAGTTCTTGACAACGTTGACAAGTCCTTACTATGTTCTAAAATGGCAACTAATAATTATTCCAGTGTTAATATTATGAATTTATTTATTATTCATGGTCAATGCCAACAAGTAATAAGTAAAACGTGCAGGACATTTAACGAAACATATCCGAATTTGCTGCCACTAAATAGAAGAAAATTCAGGAGGTTGCAATCGAAGTCATGGGAAAGCAACTGGGGTAATACGAAAAACTAAACTAGTCGCGAATGAGAAGACCACTGTCACTATAGTTCAAGATTATTTTGATGCTAATCTAAACGCCTCACTTCGTGGCGCCGTAGCTGATTTGGACGGACATATCTCGTTGCTCAATGCAGAAGATTTTAGGGAAAAACGGATATCATCCTTTTAAATTTTCACCAACTGCAGCGATGCATCCACAAGACGCAGAGGAAAGACGAGAATTCTGTAAGATGGTTCTAGTAGGCCTGCAAGAGGAACCAACATTTTTAGGAAAAATATTTGAAAGGGCGAAGCGAAATTTTCTAGATAGGGGATTTTTAATCTTAGAAATCTTCAACTTTGGGCAGACCAAAATCCTCATGTGACGCGCGATCGGAACTTTCAAATTAAATTAGGGTTTCAATTTATTTTGTTTGTTGCACAACAACCAATTTCGGTATTTTATTGGCGACGACATTTTAAATGGGGCAAGGTATTTGGAAATCCTAAGAACCGTGGCAGACTTTTTAGAGACATCATATACTATTAAGCGCGCTAATCTTGTATGTGTCTGCATGTATTTATGTGTTGTATTCCTCAGATGTGGAAGAAGACTAAGTTGCCGGCCGATATTTGCAAGATTACAATAATCCGGCACCAGGGATCGATTGAGATATGTCTCGACTTTCACTAACATCACTTTATATCGCAAATAAATAAAATTGTGAGGAAAATCTATGGAAAATATCGATATAAAACTGCTGGCGGGATCTGTCGGCGGGTGGCGAAATAGTCGTAAAAAGCGTGCCCCGAGGTAACCGCACATGGTGACAAAAAAGTGTTTTATTGTGTTTTACTAGCGGGAAATTGGTTGCGATAGGCGCCAACCTTCAAAAAATCGTTTTAAGATATGAAAAATTAGTTTTTGCTTATTATGGCTAGGTTGCGGATGAAGGGAGCCATCGTGTGCTGGTCGAACGGAACAAGCTCGGTCTGTTAGTTTTACATTTCACCGCACGATGGCGCTACCAAAACTAAGAGACGGGCAAGCTCTGTTAGGGGTGGGAAACAATGCTGTTTTGTGTTTTTATTCCCCGAGCGAGCTCGGTCTTCCAGGTACATAATATTAAATGAACTACAATCCTGTTACTACCAATTAAATGGAGTACTACTCATGTGACTCTTGAATTGATAAATGACTTCGAAGACAGATGGTTCTTATTTATGGGGTCACATCAAAAGCACTGTGTATTCTAATCCGGGGAACATCCCAGAAGAATTGGAAAATCGGGTTCGAGGAGCTTTTGATGCATCAGATCCGATTCAAAGTCGAAATGCAACTGTCAGTGGAGTTCAATCAAGAATTCTTATTTATTTAGAAAGAAATCGCGAGCGATTTGAACATTTTCTTTAGTAATTTATGTTTTAAATTACCATAAAAATAAGCTAAAACCATAACTACGTTATTTTGTCAAGAACTAAATATGTGAAATATCTTGATAACTCGATTTCCAAATAATACATGCATTAATTTTTCACCCTAAATATGAAATCAACCAACCTAAGTTACATAAACGTCAAAATTGATAACCAATTGGTAGGCAACTCAATTTACAACAAATGAATGTATTGTCAAAGGGACCTTTGCAGCAAGCGACATTTTAGGTATAAGGAAACCTAATACCGTTTAACGAGAATTTTAATTCTACATTCGATAAGATAACGAAATTATATACATATATATACCTACCAGATATTCGAAATATCTGGTAGGTGTCATTTAAAAATCACTTTTTATCATTTAAAGTTTTCTTATTTCAAACTTCAGTTTTGTAGAGAATGAACGTAAGAATGTCCCGCCGGAACTATTTTTGAAAAATTTCAATGTCTCAACTAATGGTTAATGCAGTATGAACATTATCGCATAAGTTTTTAATATAGAATATAATATATAATATTATAATAATATTACAGAATAATATATAATACAGAATAAGAACATCTTCTTTGTATAGTTCAAGTAAGGAGCAAAGGTTTAGAATAGTGGGATTCATAGGATAAAGACTGTATATGGAGTACTCGTTTATGTTAATTAAAGTTTTTTGACGTTGGTTGACAAGTTTCTTAGTTTTTTTGTATGATTGAATTAAATTCAATCATTTCAGGATTTTTATTTAAAATAGTGTAACCATTGCTTTAAAAAACGTGAGTTTTGCTAATGTACGTATAGTATACCTTGTTTATGATGACGATTCCTGCACTTTTCTCTGCATTTAAATATATGGCATCAAATTTAGTTCATTTATTTGTTTATATATTTTATAGTGGTAAGATTTTTTGTTGATATTGTTTTGAGTAATCATATTTCGAAATTGTAATTTCTACGCCTTTTTTAGAAAGATGGTGAATTCGTTTTTTTTTATCACGTTAGGAATGTTTGTGAATAACAAAGTAAAATTCAATACTGCTTTTAAAGAGGTCTATTTTAGATGGGAGGGTGCATTTGTAACTAGTGTTAAGCACTTCTATTTCATCCTGGCTAAAATTTATATTGGTAAGATTATTGAACATATGAGCTTCTTACTTTTTTATAGGAAAAGTATTATAGCTATTACTCGTTGAAATCTGTTGCTTACCGAGAGCAATAAATTTTTTATGATTACACTCTGATAAAATGCATATCTTTTCCATTCATTCGTGCCCGTCCACCTGATCTGGAGATCGCGATTTGCATTTAAATGGAAACACTAGAACTGGTCGGACCGGCCCCATCTTATAAGTAAATACATTTTTCGATTTACCTCCGTACTGGACTCCGAGTCAGCTCATTTCTTTGTCCAATATTTCTGCTACTACGCAAACTTTTCGATTTTATGATTCGGGAATACCAAGTCCGAGGAAATAGCGATTTAACTTTCGCGAGGAGTCCTATGAATATAAGCCTTACGAATATTATTGACTCTTGTTTCTTGACCATAAAATGGGAAACGTAGAAGAGATGTAATGCTCACTGAACTAAATAATGAAGCATCCAAAGATTGGAAAATCCAGCACTTGTTAAAATATTGCAGCAACTGATATTTTTGAAATAAAGATGAGAGTACTGATACAAATTTCATTATTAACCTTCTGCTCAACTCCAACCACGTGACCGAATAAGTAGCTTCCTCCTTGCCCAGGAATTCCACCAGCACGCTCCTCGACAGCTCTTTCCCCAGGTGGTCTATGGCGACCTTGTCGACGGAGAGTGGTCGATCCTTGTTGGCGGTCCAGCCCTCGGAGAAGACTTCCACGAGATTCCGGTGCCTGGAGGAAGTTTCGTACGGACATATTATGGCCGAGTAGATCGGCGTGTGGACGGTGATCCTGTTCGGGGTGCCGCACAGCATCTGGGAGACGGTGGTCTCGTTGCCCTGTCTATTCAGCTGCTTAAGGATGATGCCGTTGACCTTGACGTAGAGGAACTTGTGCGCGGACGGGATGATCGCCCTTGGGTAGTTCTCGCAGTTGATCTGGAAATTAGAACGAGAAATTAGAATGGTTATAGAATCTATGAATACATTTTCTTAACTAATTTCCAAGCATTCAAACACCCATTAAGGTTATGTAGAAATTTGTACACTGCTTTTTAGGAATATCAGAAAAACTCTCGAGACAAAACATTCAATTTTCTAGAAAATTACACTGCGTTGAGTGACATATAATCATAGTTTTAAGATTCCCGTATAGGGCGCTACAAAAATAATTAGATTAGTATAGTAGGTGGTATCAGTGGACACACTTTATCCTATCTTATTTTCTCGAGATTGCTTCTTGACACAGGCGAGTAATAAATCAGGATGGCAGACGTGAATGCGCGTTGTTTCCATTCAAAACCGAGTTCGAGCTCCCACATTTCAAGCTCTAGATACGGGGAGTACACCGTAAATGTATGGTTTCTATTATGTCCCCAGTATAATAAGGTTACTTATGTTCAATAAAGGGGCGTCAGCTCTAGAATTTCCACCGAGTGGATGAGAGTTCAATTACGTTCTCCCTGGGAAAGAAATTGTGTCACAGAATTCTTGTAATACCACTACATATTTAGTAAATACATATTAAAAATTAAATGACGGCGGGTGTGTAGAATTTTGAAAGTAGTAAAAAAATCAATTTTTCTTGGTGACTACACTGAAAAAGTGATTTATTAAAATTAGCTTAAGAACAGTAAGTGCTTATTTGCAAAAAAAACTAAAAGCCTACAACAACGTTTAACTTAGTTATATATTTGGTGATTTAGCCCGTTATTTAAGATGTATAAGAATCTTAAATTGTAAAAAACGATGTTGTGGCTGATCATTGAAATTGTGGGAGGTATCAAAAAATTGGTACAACCACATTCTTCTATGAGGTTTTATGTATGAATTTACAAAAAATTGCACCTCCAAAATGAAAATTGTATTGTTTATGGGTTGTTTGCTATAGATTAGTTAAAATTCAAAAATGTCAAAAAAATTTAACGGCTTCTTGTCTAATAATTTGTGGGACGTATCAAAAAATTAGGACAACCACCTTCTTTTATGAGATTTCTTATATGAATCTACAAAAAACTGCATTTCCAAAACCAAAATTGTATACAGATTAGTATAAATTGAAAAATGTCAATTTTTACACCGTAAATGCCGTAAAAATTGACATTTTTCAATTTTTACGGCTTCTTGTCTGATAATATGTGAGAGATATCAAAAAATTGGTACAACCACCTTCTTCTATGAGATTTCTTGTATGAATCTACAAAAAAACTGCATCTCCAAAATCAAAATTGTATTTTTTATGGGTTGTTTACTACAGACTAATTAAACTTTAAAAATGTTAAATTTTAACGGCTTCTTGTCTAATAATTTGTTGGGAGTATCAAAAAATTGGTACAACCACCTTCTTCTATGAGGTTTCTTGTATGAATCTACAAAGAAACTGCATCTCCAAAATTAAAATTGTATTTTTTATGGGTTGTTCACTACAGATTAGTTAAACTTTAAAAATGTCATTTTTTAGCGGCTTCTTGTCTAATAATATGTGGGAGATATCAAAAAATTGGTACAACCACCTTCTTCCATGAGGTTTCTTGTATGAATCTACAAAAAAAGCTGCATCTCCAAAATCAAAATTGTATTTTTTATGGGTTGTTCACTACAGATTAGTTAAACTTTAAAAATGTCATTTTTTAACGGCTTTTTGTCTAATAATATGTGGGAGATATCAAAAAAGTAGGACAACCACCTTCTTATATGAGATTTCTTGTATGAATCTACAAAAAGCTTCATCTCCAAAATCAAAATTGTATTTTTTATTGATTGTTTACTATAGATTAGTTTAAATTGAAAAATGTCAATATTTATACCGTAAATGCCGTAAAAATTGACATTTTTCAATTTTTACGGCTTCTTGCCTAATAATATGTGAGAGATATCAAAAAATTGGTACAACCACCTTCTTCTATGAGATTTCTTGTACGAATCTAAAAAAAAACTGCATCTCCAAAATCGAAATTGTATTTTTATGGGTTGTTCACTACAGATTAGTTAAACTTTAAAAATGTTATTTTTTAACGGCTTCTTGTCTAATAATATGTGGGAGATATCAAAAAATTGGTACAACCGCCTTCTTCTATGAGATTTCTTGTATGAATCTACAAACAAACTGCATCTCCAAAATTAAAATTGTATTTTTTATGGGTTGTTCACTACAGATT
>JAWQRJ010004765.1:0-10776 GCA_033557515.1 Diorygopyx duplodentatus
TTTGTCTACTAAGACAAAGCCGCTGAGAGATTTGATTAAAGAAAACCATATTTTTAATTTTGGAAATGCTCAAGAAAGGGCATACAAAGAATTAAAACATATAGTTGTCAACGGTCCAATTCTTAAATATTTTGATAAAAAGAAATCTTTGACGATTTCGATTGATTCATCTAGTTATGGCTTAGGAGCAGTGTTGCTAAGAAAGAAAATAGACCTATAGTTTGTTTCGAAAGCCTTAAATGAAACGCAACGTAATTATGCGCAAATTAAGAAAGAGTTATTGGCAGTGTGCTTTGGTTTAGATAAATTCTATCAATATGCCTGTGGAAATCTAATTACCATTGAAATTGATCACAAACCATTAATAACCATAATAAAGAAACCTTTAAATAATTGTCCTGCGAGACTGCAAAGGATGCTCTTATCATTACAAAAATTTCAAATTAACTTATACAAACCTGGAAAACAATTAATACTGGCTGACACTTTGTCAAGAGCTAATATAAATGAAACCTACAAAGAAAAAATTGATTTAGAAGCACATGTTTGTGTTATAGAAAAGGAAGATAACATACAAGATGAAAGATTAAAACAATTACAAGAAGAAACAGACAAAGATGAAGAATTAAAAACTGAGAAGAGTTTCATGATAAATGGCTGGACAAAGTCAATTAATAAACTGTTTAGTAATTTGAAACAACTTTACAGATTTCGTTCAAAAATAACGATGAACAAATAACGGGAACAAATAAATTGATATATATGAACCCACGAATCATTATACCTCAAAAGTGGGAAAATAAAATACTTAAATACATCCATACAAGTCACTTAGGTATAACAAAATGCATTTTAAGACCCAAGAATGCAGTTTATTGGCCCAATATGACCTCACAATTGGAAGATTTAATAAAAAGGTGCGAAGTATGCAATAAATATTCGAAATCAAATAAAAAAGAACCGATGAATCCACACCAAACAATAGTGGGACCATGGCAGAAAGTTGGAATGTATATCTATGAACTAAAAGGGAAAACATCCCTATTGATGGTAGATTACTACTCAAAATATGTCGAAATCATAAGTTGAATAATTATTTAACTACTAGCAATATCGTAAAGAAAATGAATATTTGCCAGATACGGAATACCTAAGATAGTGGTATCAGATAGTGCCAAAAGTAACCAGTTTAACAGTACAGAATATAAAGAATTTTCTAAGAAATGGAACTTTGAAATAAATTTATCATCACCACATCACCAACAATACAATGGTCTAGCTGAAAGAACCATACAAACCATTAAAGTGTTAATAAGGAGATCTTTGGAGGATCACGAAGATGTATATCTTTCGTAACTTGCGTATCGAAATACTCCAATTTATAAAAATTATACACCGGCATAAATATTAATGTCGAGAAAACTAAGAAATAATTTGATCATGGATGAAAAAGAACTAACACCTAAACTTATTAATGAAAATGCATTTATTGGTTTCATAGACGCAAATCAAAAAGAAGCAAAGACATACTATGACAGAGGTACTGTAACTAGAAATGATTTTTCGATCAATGAAAACATTTGATATCAATTAAAACCAAAAAGTATTTGGAGAAAAGGTAGAATAGTTGAAAAAATTAACGAAAGAAACTATAAAATTGTAAGGGACGATGGAGGTTGTCTTTTTAGAAATAAATATTATTTAAAGAAACGTTACATTATTCAACCTCCATATTCCAATTCCACTTATATTCATAGTCCTAAAGAAGAGACCGATGCTAATTTTGAAAGAAAACATACTGTAGAAATAACTAATACCCATAATATACCAAATAAAAGAAAAATTAAAACTCCTCATGGATTTCGTGATTATATTGTTTATGATTAGTTTTTCCATTTCAAAAATAAAATAGAATTGAAAAAGCTATATCATCGAAGCAGAATGCATCTAAAGGATGGCAAATTAATTCAATTTAACACCGCATTAAATTAGAGCTAAAAAAATTAAAACTAGTTGAGGATTGAATATTAACTTTCCTTTCAGGTTTAGTATTTAAAGAATTGTAATATAATTTAATTATAATATAATTCGTCCAATTTTATATTCAATCTATGTTGATCACCGTGTATAACTGAATTGAAAAGGTGATTTTAAAAAAAAGGCGTCATGTAGTGAAAAATTAATTTATTATTAACAAACTAGAGTATCGACAACATTAGTATTATTAGAATTTTGACCTAAAGTCGTCAATTTTTATTCTTCTCATATTGATTATAAAACTTCATAAAAATTTCTCTGGCGGGTACTCTGGTTTTTAGTTTACTGCACAACATGAAAATTCCAGATAGTTTTCTGTGCAACGAATATATTTCTTCAGGAGGTGCACATAATCTATGTCCTACAAGTGTAGGCACCAAGTTTTGTAGCCGCTCGGTTGTGTTGTGTTTTGCAAAATTGTAATCTCCTTCGCATCTAAAGATTTCTCCTAATATCATGACGGCGTCCACATGAGCATTCTCCATCAGCTTAAAAAAAACATTCAAAATTAATATTCGACAAAACTTTCAACTAAAGATTCCTTTACTTTGCTTTCGTATCCAGTTAGAAATCCAATATCTCTGGATCCGAGCAAAACTTTATATCTATCACCATCTGCCGCTGCTTTTATAATTTGGATGTACTTATCGATGAACTCTTTCGAATATTCTCGACTGGCACCAAAGTCTAAAAGCAGAAGCTTTTTGGTTTGCGCGTTATACAAGAAGTTTGCCCAGTTTGGATCGGTTTGCATGTATTTGAATTCCAGCAACTCCATTAGTATCAACTCCAATATTTTGGAGGCGATAAAATTCCTGTCGGCCTCACTCAAATCGACGCACTGATCCACTGGGATGCCATCCAACATTTCAGTGGTGAAAATCTGCTTTGTAGAAACCCCATCTGAGAAAAATCAGGATCAGTTAAACACCCAATTTTCGATAAGAAATTTCACCGATAATTTGTGGTACAAAATAGTCGGGGTACGGCTCCAGAAGCTTCTTGAATTTCTGCGTACATTCGGCTTCTCTTTCGTAATCGACTTCCCACGCCAACTCGCGTTTCGCTACCGAAACCAAATTGTCGACAAACATCCTTTCCGGAAAGACGTTCCACAATTTCAGCACCCCAAACAAATTATCGATGTCGCTCTCGATTCCTTTTGCCACGCCAGGATATTGGATTTTCACGGCCACTTCTCGACCGTCGGGCATTTTACCCCAGTGCACTTGACCGATGGAAGCCGCAGCAAACGGCTTATCGTTGAATTCGGCAAAGTTGTCCCTCCAATCTTGTCCCAACTCCAAGGTCATTACCTTCTCCAGTTGCCACTGGGGCATAAAGTCAGCTGATTTTCTGACGCGTTCCAAAGCTTTCGAAAGCTGCGGATTGATGACTGAATCATCTTGGATACTCAAGATTTGACCAATCTTCAAAGCAGCACCTGATTTTTTTTAACAGAATCAAAATGTTTAGACTAATTTAATTTAATAGCACAAATAAATCTACCTCTAACTTTACATAGAGTATCCACTATTCTCTCCATATTGGCTTCAGTTAAGAATAAATTAGTAGACTCTGCAGAGTTGCCAATACCCAAAGTTCTTCTTGTGTACTCGGCTAATGTACCCATTCCCAAACCAGCTGCGAGGCCACCAAACGAAACCATTCTCCCAATTCTAGAAGAGGGAACTGATCTTTGTTTAGAAGCAGTGCTCAGCTGAAAAATAAAAACGCATAAATGCACTCAATTTCGTTTTTATTTTAAAAAATTCACTTTACAGTTTGCGATTTCGGATTAGGAACTGCTGTTATCCTCGGACTGTGACCATCTTGCTTCTCCTCCTTTTTACTCACAACTGGAGATGGTGCTTCTTTCAACTTAGCTATTTTTTCTCTATGCTCCATATCGAGTTTTCTCAACAAGGCTTTATCTTTTGGAGTTAGCTTAATTGAGAACTCCTTCTTCAGTGGTTTCTCTCGTAAAATTTCAGTTTTTTCAGGTGTAATGTCAATTTTCGGTGAAACTCCTGATGATGGTGGTGGTGGTGATTGTGCTAAAAATTTAATTTAAGAAAAAGCAACCCCTACTTAACAACACATTTCTTCTACCACCGTTAAAATTAATGCATTACCACACGTTAGTAATTCGTTAAATACTGACCTCCATTTGTCGTTGCGGCACTGGTGGGAGTGTAATTTATATATTCGCGTATTCCGTACGCTACGGTGCTAAATCTTTCGGCAGTTTCGCTAAAATTCTTAAAAATATCGTCCGCGCTGTTAGGCTGCACTTTGCCGAAGTTACCGTTCGCTTCTTTGGCGAAATTTTTTATGCTCGAGTGCTTCCACGCTTCTTTCACTGCATCTTCTTGAAGTTTTATCCCGGCCTCCAATACAGTCTGTGCCCCACGCAACAAACCCAGCATCTCTTTCGCCCGGCGCGACATCGCTGTTAATTATTATCATTACGTTACTGTTAGCTGTGATTAAGTGGTTTAGTTAAGCCGACTGCAAGCTAATTTCATGGGAAATTTCTTTTCTGATTCCGGACAGGACCGACGGTTTTTGATGATCTCAATACCATAAATTGAAAACTTGATATCACCTTTTCCTATCTTATTTCACCAATAACGATAATAATACTTTTGTACATGAATTGAAAACTAGGACAAAATTTTTAACAGAAATTGATTAACGAAATTTTTAACAGAAATAATGACAGTGACAGACCAAATTGGTTGCAATATATAATGGTATTTATAAAATGTATTAAAGGTACGACTCTATAAAATATATTTTAATTATTACTTCAATGTTTTAACATTCAATCTCGGCAGAAACCTCAACATCAATCTCGGCAGAAACCTCAACATAAAACTCGGCAGAAACCTCAACATCAATCTCGGCAGAAACCTCAACATCAATCTCGGCATCAATCTCAACATCAATCTCGGCAGAAACCAACAGAGAAATATAAAATTTCAAAGCGGCAAAAAAACGAAGAGAAAAAGATTAAGAAAGTAAAAGTAAAGGGACCGAAGGATAATAAGCGAAGGGATTTCGATTGACACCAATGAAACCTCATCATCAAAATTGATGACCATTAAAACGGAAAGTTGATCTTATTCCTGAGGAAATTTTCTATGGATTCCACCAATTTCGATCGACACCAATAAAACTTCAATCCAACCCTAATCATCAACATTAATTATTGACGACCATGAAAACGGAAAGTTAATCTTATTCCCGAGGAATAATAAACTGCAATTGCGAATTAACTGCAGTTTCACCCAATTTAGGTAACTTTTATACCGATATTCCCGTATTGAAATCATCAAAAATGATTTTAAACTTTAAATAAAAGCATAAAACTACCTGCATTTAACACGATAACAGCGACAGCCATTCGGGGGTACTTTAATTTTATTCAAGAACCACCAAGTGGATGGGTGTCATGTGAAAATTATAATAAATCCACCCGATCCACCAAAGACAACCATATATATGGACCATATGAGATGAATATACATAAATATTCAGTTAGTTTCGATCGATTAATACTTCCAGTAAAAGCTATAATGTTTTAATAAACGTTAATCAGTAGTATACGAATTAAATGAACGTTTTTACCTTATAAAAAGGGTCCTAAATTCATTATTGTGAGTCACACACTACGTTAGAAGTGTTTACACTTTTAGGTTATGTCATCGATGTCATCATTTTGCATAACCGGTAACAATACCGGTTGAACATATGATGAAATACGATCGAAATTAGTGATTTCAATATGATCATACTGCATTAGTTTTTAATTATACAACTTTTATATAAAACCGAAAAAAATCGTTTAAATATTTAAGTTTAGGGGAATTTGTTTTTTTGATATCTGACATATATTTGCTATCTGACAGTTTTCAATTTTAAGGTTAGACGAAAACACGTGAGAATTCTTACCTTCTATTTATCCGTTATTGCACCTTTAATTCAGTTGAAATTCGTTCTTAAGATGGAGGACGAACGTTTTGCGCATATTGCGACCGATCCGAAGTTTAAAAATATACGTAAAGGCGACAAAAAAGTGAAAATAGACAAACGTTTCCAGTCTATGTTCAAAGACAAAAAGTTCAAAGTGAACTATAACGTTGATAAGCGCGGTAGGATAGTCAATCAAACGTCGAACGCCGACCTGAGAAGGTATTACCATTTGTCGTCGGAAGAAAGCAGTTCGGACGAAGAAAACCAATCAGATGGTGCTGCAGCAAACGAAGTATTGGAATCGACAAATGAAGTATCGGAATCAACAAACGACGTCTTAGAATCGGACGACGAACTAAACGATAACTTGAATTTGAAGGACAAATCGGATAAGGAACTATCAAAAGATGCCAAGAAGAAATTGAAAGATTTAACGGTGGATTATGCGAGAGGCGAATCGAAACTTCTATCCGAAAGCTCTTCGGACGACGAAGAGAGCGATAGCGAAATTTCCGACGATGAAGACGGTATTGAGCACAAATGGGGTGAACTGGATGGCGACGCCGAACGAACAGAAGAATCTACTCACCGGTTGGCGGCGTGCAACATGGATTGGGATCGGATACGTGCACTCGATTTAATGGTATTATTAAATTCGTTTGTGTCTCAAGGTGGACTGATAAAAAACGTTAGCATTTATCCGTCCGAATACGGGAAACAAAGGATGAAAGAAGAGGAAATGAAAGGACCGATAGAATTAGTTGAAAACAAAACTGAATATCGGGAAAATACAAATAAAGATGAGAACGAAGAGGGGTCTAAATATCATATGGAGAAACTTCGACAATACCAACTAAATCGACTGAAATATTATTACGCGATTATTGTTTGTGATTCGGCAAATACGGCTAATAAAATTTATACGGAATGTGACGGAATGGAATACGAATCTAGTGCAACGAAAATAGATTTACGATTCGTTCCGGATGACACGGTTTTCGAAGAAGAGCCCAAAGAAATTTGCGAGAAACTACCGGACATGGTAAAGTACCAACCGAAATTCTTCACGACCACGGCTCTGCAACAGGCGAAAGTCGATTTAACTTGGGACGAAACGAATCCAGAAAGGGTGGAGATTGCCCAAAAGCTAGCTAAAGGAAAACTTGATGAAATAGCGGAAACCGATCTCCAAAATTACTTGGCTTCCAGCAGTGACGAAGACGAAGAAGAAAAAAGCGTATTTGTCAAGGATAAATCAGAAATCGAGGATAAATCAGAAAGCGAAGAAGACAAGAGTAACCCAATTGATAAATACCGTGCACTGTTAGCTGATTTAGAAACGAAGGAGAAAGAAAAAGATAAAAACGAGGTCCAACTCGAAATAAGCTGGGGAATCGACTTGGAGGAAAAAACCGAAAAGTTGGTGAAGAAAAAGTTGGCAGATAAAGAAGAAAAGACTCCATTCCAAGCGTATTTAGATAAAAGAAAAGAGAAACGTAAAGAAAAGAAACAACAACAGAAAAAACTGGGTGGGAATTTAAATTCTGACGAAAGTAACTCCGACGAAGATTTAGATGACGATATTCCCTCTGATATTGATATGAATGATCGTTATTTCGCGGAAGAATTTGATAAACCAGAATTCAAGAAGAAAAAAATAAAGAAACATCAAGAAGATAAGGATAACGAAAATCCAGCGGAATTAGAGTTATTACTAATGAACGAAGACGATTCGAAAAAGCATTTTAATCTAAAGAAGATTCAAGAAAACGAAACCGAATCGAAAAGTAAAAAGAAGCGCAACAAAAAGAAAGACAGCGTAACAGAAAAAGCAGACGATTTTGAAGTAAACGTTCGGGACGAAAGATTTTCTGCACTCTATTCGAGTCATCATTTCAACATAGATCCATCGGATCCTCACTTTAAGAAAACGAAAGGCATGGAGAAGATTATCAACGAAAAGTTGAAAAGACGCCACGAGGAAAGTGAAACAAACGTCTCCAAACAACCAAAACTCGATTTAATGACGAAGAAAAACACAGAATTAAATGTGTTGGTTAAATCTGTAAAACGAAAGGCTGAGATGTTAAAAAATAAAAAGTCAAAGTAGTCTCGAATTTCGTTTTTAATTTCCTTTCTCTCAAAGAGGACAATTCAAAGTCGATAGACAAACCTATTGCACATATGTTTTACTTTGATAACGCTAAAAATGTCCCCGACGGTCGTTTCTTGTTTTTCGCAGCATGAGAAATATTTTTGGTTATATCTTAAATAATGTACAGTGATGTATTTACAAGATTATACATATTTATAGACAGATATTTTGGAGGGAAACAAGAAAAAGAATAACATTAAACACTTAAATAGTACGCGTTTTTTTTCTCCTTCTATACATGATATACCGAATACGTCAGAGGGGCAAAATAAAGTCAGCTCTTGTTTCGCAGTAGAACGCGATACAAAACGCACGCATAAAAATTCTTTTTAGTTATATACATGTAATAAGTTTTTGGGATTAATTTTTACAATTAGAAAAGAAAATGATTATTTCTCGATGAACAAACGTTGCTTTTATATGTTGAAAATGTAAAAGTATTTCGCTATAATCAAGCATAATTCTCTACTAGGTGGCAGCTTTCTTCAGGATATACAAACACAATTGTTTTATGAATGTATAAACAAAAGTAGATTTTTTTTAATATATACAACGTATTTGTATTCTTGTAAGAACAAAAAATACTTTTAAATCGAAAATCAAGTGGGTGGTTATACAGGGTGTTAATGAAAAATTCAACAAACAAATTGCAATAGCATCGTTTAGGAAGACACTTTAGAAACATTCTGAGAAGAAGATGGAAACAAAATCCTTGGGCAGATTTTTAATAAAAGTCAAACCTAGTGAAAAGTGAAGGAAAAAGAAAAAAAAATTAGTATCATTTTCATTAACACCCCACCTAACAACAAATAAATAAATAAGAACTGACAGAAATAGGTAAAATCTGTAGAATATTAAGTCTACAGTTAACGGTTCCAAAATCTATTGGATATTTCTATTCATTTAATTCTAGTACGAAATTTTCTAACAAAACATCCAATACTTTGGAACGAAATTATCCTACCGGTAAATACAAAAAAAAAACAATTAAATAAACAAACATTCTGTCTATAATAAGAAAAAAATATATATATGTAAAACAATACTAATCTATACATATTAAAAAAAAAAAACAATTTATAATAATAATTAAAAAAAAAACTATAAATTACTATAAAATATACACCGACGTATCGTTCGTTAACCTCAAAACCTTCCTCCTCGGCCCCACGGCACAACGGAAAACCAAAAAAACAAACAAACCTCGACGCCGCGCTAACAACGTCAATTGGCAACGAAAGTCCCTAGCTCGACGACAACAACGGATACCCTGAGTGAATGGCGCGGTACGCGTCCCGGACGTCGCGCCGCACGGCCTCATCTGAGCCACAGCTTGAGCCGCAGGGCGTCGACGCCGTTCAGGTAGTACCGGAACAGCCGCTTGTCCCTGACGAAGCCGAGCGCCTCGTACAGCCGCAGCGCCGGCTTGTTCGTGATCTCCGTCTCGAGCACGACCTCGTCGGCGTCGCCCGCGATCATCTCCTCGATGGCGCGCCGCACCAGCGTCGAGCCGATGCCGTGCTTGCGGTAGCGCTTGTCGACGGCCAGCATCGCGATGTAGCCGCGCTTGATCAGCTTGCGGTGCACGTCCAGCTTGCACACGATCGCGCCCACGCACTCCTCCTCGGACATGGCCTTCGGAACGAAAAATTCGTTTGGTAAGGCAAGGAGGTATGCGGTATTTGAAAGAAGCGAGATTTGTAACTTCGATAAAAGAAACTTGGAACGTACAGCCGTTGAATAAGACAAATTAGTAACAAAAAAAACATTAAATTATATTAATACTGTTTACTCTTAACATTAAAATATTTCCTGTGCATTCAGAATTATACTTGTACTATGTAGTATATTTATTGTAAACAAAAAAAAATGAAGGATTTAATCGCTAGGATTAAACCTTCGCAGATACGACGCACAAGAAAATATGTACATACTTTTTAATTAGACAATTATAATAATTGGCAACAACGTAAAAAATGTGCACTTCATGTTAAGCAAAAAGTTGTTTAAACTTTATCCAGAACAAAGTTCATAAATATCAAATTAAAGTATATAGTATGTCAAAAGTTGAAATATTACATTCTTCGCATTTCAACGCTCGTTTGCTCAAAAGGGGTTTAAGAAATCAAAATTTAGTTTCTAATGTACAATTCTGTATGGTTTACTTTATACATTTACAACAATTGATAGCTCCAAACTTAAAATTCATTTACCTATGGAATTTTAAATGTAAATATGTCGAAAGTTGAAATATTACAATCTTCTTGGCAACAACAACAATATTTCAACAACGTTGAAATATTACCCTTTTTGCATTTCAACGCTCGTTTGCCCAAAAGGCGTTTGAGAAATCAAAATTCAGTTTCTAGTATATTATTCTGTATGGTTTACTTTATACATTTACAAGAATTGATAGCTGCAAACTTAAAATGCATTTAGCTCTGGAATTTTAAATGTAAATACGTCAAAACTTGAAATATTACACTTTTTGCATTTCAACGCTCGTTTGCTCAAAAGGTGTTTAAGAAATCAAAATTTAGTTTCTGCTGTATTATTCTGTATGGTTTACTTTATATATTTACAACAATTGATAGCTCCAAACTTAA